>JAMDHS010000086.1:0-89086 GCA_029717555.1 Peribolospora baueri | reverse complement strand
GACCAAAAAAAAAAAAAAAAAAAAAAAAAAAAAAAAAAAAAAGATGGGGATGAGCACGTCTTTCTAGGCGAGTCGTCCCGAGGGAGGTAGGCCAGAAAGGCCGAGGCAGACAGACGCGACGACGACTCACACGACGGGGACGCGAGGCTCGGCCAGAGCTCTCTGTTGCATGCTCACGAAGCGGTCGCGGAACAGGTTGCCTTCGGTCTGATTGAGTGGAGAGCGCGGCGTGGGATTCAGATCAGATCAGCAACGCTCATCGTGTGTGTTCAAGACGGCACATGCCAACGCGGCGGCGCCACCTACCTTGAGGCCTCGTAAGCTCTCGCTCAGCTCCTCTCCCAGTTGCACGTCCTGCCTCGGTTCCTGCACCGTATACTTGCCAATCTTCTCCCCCACGATCCCCTGCTTCTTCAGCCTCTCCGCCTTCTCCCGCTTCCGCGCCGCCATAGCCTCTGCTCGGGCGGAAAGGGTCTTTTGGAGCGTCTTGGAAATCGAGGGCAGTTGGGAAATGGAAGCGTTGAGACTTTTCTTCCGGCGGCGTTCTGCGAGGGCTCGCAGCTGGGACAGAAGACAAAGGTAGGAGGTGCGTGAGCGGTCACCCCCGCTAAGAGCATATAACCGAAGACCGACAACACTCACTTCTTCTGCGGCTCTTCGTCGTCTGGCCCTCTCCGCCTTCGTCTTTCTCCTCATCTCTTTCTTCTGTCCTGACGTCTTGTCCTCGTCTTGTCCCGCTTCACTCTCATCCTCCTCGACTTCGGTGGGCGTGTCCACGCGCATTCCACCTGCTCTCACTATCCCGTCCTCTTCTTCCTCTTCCTCCCTGGCTCGCTTGCCCCTCTTCTCCCACTCAGCCTTAAGCTGGGCCAACCGCTCCGCTTCGTCGTCCTTGAGCTTCTCGCCGCGGTATACCTTATCGATCAGCTCGTTGTGCGCCTCTACCTCCGGGTTGTAGCTTTGGCCAGGGTGAGGTACCGACACGGCGGGTATGGCCAGGCGTCCATCGCGCGTCAGCGAAGCGGGCGGCTTGACGGCCTTCTTCCTGACCAGCTCCTCAACGAAATTGTCCGGCTCGGCCTTGCGTTTGCCGGCCTTCTTGCTGCTCGGCGTCTCCTTTGTCTCGCTCCCTTCTTCCGAATCCGCCCATACGTCGTACGTACCCGCCCTGCGTATCGCCTCAGTCACCTCCGCCCATGTGCTATGAGCATTTTCCTCCTCCACAACGGCGCCAAACGGTCCCTTGACCACCTTGTGGGCCGTGCGCTGAAGGCGCTTCTGCATGGCCTTGGAGAGTTTGGCCTTTTGGCTTCCAGTGGTTGTGGAAGTAGCCGAGCTTCGAGAAGGCAAGTTGAGGCTCGAGCGGGCGCGGCCGGCGATGGCGGGTACGGAGGAGCGCTGGGCGAGAATTTCCGTCGACTTGAGAGGCTTGGACGAACGTACGCGACGCTTCACTGCGATCCGCGGGGAGCAAGCGATGTGCACGAGCGAGGGAAAACCTCGGTGAGGACGGGACGCTCGACGGGACGTATCGAAGCGAAAGGCAGGCACTCACCTTGCTCGTCGCCCTCTGTGTCAATTACGAAGAGGTCTTCGTTTTGCTTGCGGTGTAGCACTCCACTAGTGGTCCATACAGGAAGCAGAGCTCGAGTGAGACTCATGGGGGATAGCGAAAAGGGCGCCTGAGTACGGACAGGCAGCTAGCTCACCTGGTTTTCTCTTGCTCCCTCAATTCTTCCAACCCGGACTCGATCTCGGAGATGTCTACGTTCTTCCTCCATGCCTTCTTACCCTTCCTACTGGACTGCTTCGCCTGCAAAGGTGCCCCGGTCGGGTTGGTGCGCGAGGCCTTGTTCTTCGTCTGTGCTGGAGCCATGATCGTTCGATGTCTTCTCCAGAGTGCTCTTCTCTCTCTCTCTTCCGAGCGCGGACCACGCTGAACTTTTGTGCGAACGGCCACGATGAGGGTTCGTTCAAAATGCTGCGGCCGATCTTCTCACGAGCCGCGTTCAGAATTTCGGGTGCAGGAGCCTGATCCGTGCGGACGGAGGGATGGAGCACGCTTCCGCCTTTTCCTTCTTCCCATCCCTTTCATCCTCGACAAGCAGCCATGCTGGCCCGCTCAGCGTCAAAATGGGCATCGCGACCTCCGCGGTCAGCTGTGGCACCAGCGGCAGGAATTGTAGGGGCCCCCGCTCGAGGTGAGCTGCTCGGTGGAGGGGCCGCCCACGCAGATGCTCGAACTCGCGAATTGGCTCGCCGCCAGCTCGAGACGTTGCGCTGACAATTCGCCCTTCGCAATTCTTCCGCAGGCCTCTTACGTTACGCTGCGCCGCACCGTCACGCGTTCTCCAGCGCTCGAGCAAATGGACGACAGGACGTACTCTCCGAAGATTCGCGGACGCCACCACCTTCTGATCCCAACCAGCTTCCACATGTCCTTCGCCCGGCTGGCGTCACGGAGCGGCCGCGCGATTTGTTTCTTGCTCTCGAGCGTAATGCTGAACGCGGGCGCCTTGGGAGCGTAATGAGCATCAGCTCGAAGATCAAGGCCCACTTCGACGAGGCGATAGAAACGAGGAAAGCTATCCTGGAGAGGGGGGACGAGCTGGATGCGGAGGACCGGAGGGCGTTTGAAGGGCAAACGACGGAGGCGGACGTGGGCGTTTACAACGCTCTCCTCAAGGCGTTCTCCTTGCATGGCATGGTGCAGGAAGCGCTCGGCGTCTTGACGGACATGGATCGAGCGCGCGTGAGAGCGGACTTGGAGAGCTTCAACCACCTCGTCAAGGTGAGACCAAGTGATTGGAATGTTTAACTTTGTGCAGAGTCTCTAATCATTGGCATGCCTCGTTCAACTCAATAGGCGGCCGTCATGGCCGGCGACGATGTCAGCTTGGCCGGCATCCTGGCGCGCATGTCCTCCGAGCACGTACCGCGGAACGCCATCACCTACGCCCATCTGATCCGACATTACCGCTACAAGGGCAACTTGGAAGGCGCGCTGCAGACTCTGACTCGTATGTCCGAGGACGGACTGAAGCCGACGGCAGATGCGGAGGGGGACGTGCTTGAGATTGCGGCCGAGTACCGAGAGGCGCGCTTGATCTTTGATCTGGCGGAGGAGTTTGAAGGGCAGGGATTGAGGAAGCTGACGCCGAAGATGTGGATGACGGTGCTGCGGTGTTGCGCGGACCGACACCATGTGAGTAACCGTTCGATGGTTCTTTTCCTGGTCCGCGTCGTGTGATGTCGCTGACTTGGGATCGCTTCTGGCTGGCCGTAGGTGGAGGGAGTAGAAAAGGCGTGGGAGCAGGCGGTGACGGGGTATCGGGTCGTACCGGAAGAGGGCCTTTGCATCGCCGTGCTGAACGTCGCGGCTCGGGCGGGCAAGCCGGCGTTGGCGACGCGGGTGATCGGCGTGCTCCAATCGCAAGGCGTCAAGTTCCAGGAGCATCACTTTGCGCCGCTGCTCGAGGCGTACTGCCGCGCGGGACAACTTCGGGAGGGGATGCAGGTGTTGAGCACGATGCGAGAACTGGGGACCAAGCCGGTATCGGAGACGGCGGACGCGTTGTACAAGGCAATCTCGACGGACTTGGAGACGTTGGACGAGTCGTTCTACATGCTCGAAGGGCTCCACCAAAAGGGGATCAAGGTGGACGTCACGGCGCTCAACACGGTCATCAAGGCCTCGGTGGCGCTCGTGGATCTTCACCGGGCATTGGCGACGTACAAGGAGTGTGAGAACTTGAACGTGCGGCCGAACGTCGATACGTTCAACCTCCTCTTGTCTGGCTGCGTCCAGGCTGGCCAGCGGCCTTTGGGCGATCGGCTGTTGGCGGAGATGGGGGACGCGGGGGTGGAGGCGAACGCGGGGACGTACGAGCAGATGGTGCTGCTGTGCCTGACGCAGTCGACGTACGAGGACGCGTTCACCTTCCTAGAGAACATCAAACACAAGGGCGTAGTGCCTTCACAAGGGGTGTACGAAGCGATCATTCGCAAGTGTGCGGTGAATAAGGACGAGCGGTGGGAGCAAGCGGTGGAGGAGATGGAGCGCGCGGGATACAAGGTTAGTCGCGAGCTTGGTGACTTTGTACACCGGACTACGGGGGTCAGAGGGAGTTGGAGGGCGGATCGGCGTCGGGAGGAGAAAGGGGAGGTGAGGGTGGACGGGGGCAAGGACAAGTTCAGGGAAAAGGGTAGGGACAAGTTCAGGGAAAAGGGTAAGGACAAGTTCAGGGACAAGGGCAAGGAGGAAGGGAAGGGAGAGTCGGACGCGCCGTCATCGTCTTCCGAAGCCGCTCGATAGCATTATCATTTCGTGAATATGTAGGGTATGGGCAATGCAATACATAGAGCACACTGCGGAGGGTAGATAGATCGGACTCGTTTCGGACCGAAGGGGTATCGTTCGTTCGTAAGGAGGGGATGGATATGGTCATCCGTCGAACGTGCCGTAGTGACCCGTCGGATGGTCGTCCTCGTCGTTCTCTAGTCCGCACGCGTCCTGGCTCTGGCTCGTTCGGCGGACGAGGAAGAGGAAGAGGAGCCATTCGAGGATAGGAAAGAGGGAGGAGGAGGTGAGGAGGGGGAGGAGGGGGTTGTGCGCTGCGATGGCGGTCGACGTCGGCGAGGGCGGTGGCTGGGGCTGTGCTTGGAAAAAAAGGCTGGCGATGGAGATGACGAAGAGGAGGGACGCCTGGCGGAATGGATGGATGGATGGAAAGTAGGACGTCGAATGTCAGCGAGTGAAGGGAATGTCGTGTCGGGAGTCTCGCTCTCGCTCGCATCCAATAAGAAAGAAGGACACGCACAAGACAGACGACAGCGACAACAACACCAAACGCGCTCAACGGCTTTGTAGAGAAGCCAGCGAGGCCAACGACGCAAGCTCTTGCGAGAGTACAAGCGAGGATTGCGAGGGCCAAGTTGGAGTTGTCATTGTCGTCGGCCGGGTTCGACGACGGCCGGTGTGCGTCGTCGAAGAGGACGGCGAGGACGAGGGAAAGGGTGAGGGTGAGGTCGATGGCGGCGAGGGAAGGAAGGAGGTACCAGAGGCGAGGGCGAGCCGGGGGGCCGTTGCCCGAGCCGTCGGCGACGGTGAGGACGGGGACGAGCGTAGCGGTGCGGTCGCTCGTCGTCGTCGTCGTCATCGTCGCTCCCTCGCTCCGTCGCTTGGCCGCCGGGCGCGATGGGGTGGGCTGTGGCAGATGTTAATATGCAGCAAGCTGCTATGCGTGGATGGCCGAGGCTGCGGGCGTCTGGCCGCAGCATGGAAATGGAATCCGTCCTGCGGGCAAGGGACGCAGTAGGCGGGCCCGTCCGACTTAGGCCATTCACTTAGCGAGGCGTCCATTTTCGCTCGTTTCGTTTTCGTTAGTTGTGCGACTAACGGCGAGACGACCGACGCGGCATCGCACACGACCGCCGCGTTCGTTCTGCTTGGTCGTGTGGACATGGGTCTGCACGGCACGACTGGGGCCCAGATTGGCACGGAACGGACACGCCTTGGGCCGGCTGCCAAGAGATCCGAGTGGCCTCTCGATTCGATTCGTTTCGCTTCAAGCGTGATCGCGGTGGCATGGCGTAGCCCTGAACTAACCCTAAGAACCATAATGGTACTGCGGTGGGAGGAGGTTCGAACGGGGCCGAGTGGGGAGCGAGCGAGCGGGCCGGAGCGCTCGGCATGCCGCGCGCAGTGCGTGCGCTGACAAGCGATGGAGACGGAGACGGAGACGGAGACGGGAGCCGAGTGACGATGGGTGGCGGGCCGGCCGGCCGAACTGAACTGCGCAGCTGATTTTTTTTATTTTCGCCATTATTTTTTCTTTCCGTCTTCCGTTGGTCCGCCTTGTGGCCGTGCTGACGTGCTGATAGGACCAACGCCGTTCCTGCGTCTGCGTGTGCGTCGTGTCCGCGCATGTCCGTCGGTCGCCAAGCCAAGAAGCGTCCAAGTTGGCCGAGCGGCTCGGCTGGCGTGTTGACGTGCCTGCCTTGCTCCGTCGTCTCGCCTCCTCGTCTTTTGTTTCTCTCTTGCTCGCTCCCTAACCCTCCGTTGTCCTCGGCCCGCGTCTGGCTCGCGTCTGCCAGCCACCGACGGACGGAGAGTGAGTGTGTCGTGCTTGTCGCTCCTTCCTTCCTTCCTTGCCTCCTTCTAATCGTCCCGTCGTAGGTCGTCCGACTACGTCAGCCATCCGTCGCTCGTTCCCTCGGCCTCGTCGTTCCTTCCTTCGTTCCCTCGTCATCGCTACCTCATCCCCCAACCCTCGTCATCGCCATCGCCATCGCCATCTCATCCCCCCAACCTCCTCCCTCTCCCTCCCACTCATACATGGCAGCGTGACCCCCTGTCCTTTCCTCTCTCCGCTCTCCGGCCGCCCCGTCTTGTCGCGCGACCCCCACCGTGGCCGCTCGTCGTCACCATCGCCATCGCCGTCGCCGTCGCCATCGCCGTCCAGATAACCAGCGAGGAGACAAGAAACAAAGAAAGGAAGGAAGCAAAGCCTACGCCTGCCTTGCCTTGCCCTGCCTTGCCTTGCCGGCCGGCTCAGCACAAGTCAACGTTCCGTTCCTTACTGTACCCGGATATCGTAAACCGTTACTCGGCGCGCGATCCCGTCGGTCTCACTCCCCGCCGCTCTGCTTCCGCCCGACGACCCCCCGGCCCGCGCGCGTGGAAGAAGGAGGCAGTACCGCGTCGGACGAGCAGGTCAAGGCCAGAGCCAGGGCAGAGCACAGTCGACCTGAACCGACTGACCCGACCCGACGACTCCATACCACCACCTCGTCGCCGCCATTACGCTCCCTTTCCTTCTCACCACCACCACCACCCCCCCCCGCCATGCCTTCTCTCCCCCGCCCCAGGCGGCCCCGGTCCACCTGCACCATCCTCCTCGTTCTCCTCGCCCTCGTCCTCCTCGGCACCCTCCTCGTCCTCGGCACCGTCCGCTCCTACTTCTCCATCGACCAGTCCGCTTACATTCTCCCCCAGGAACTCCTCCCCACCCGCGACCTCGTCCAGTCCGGCCAACCCAGGCCCCTCGGCCCTGGCCTCTGGTCTTCCTGGTGGCACAACCACGGCCCAGCCGATGTCGATGTCGATGTCGACGCCGATGCCCGCGCGGGCACCCCCGTCTCCTCGTCTTCTCAGGCCGTCAATTCCGTCGACGCCGTCAAGGGCGCCCTCACTCACGCCGGCTCCTTACTCGACCACGGCCTCGAGGGTCCGCCCTCGTCCTTGGACGACGCCTCCCCTTTGACCTCCCTCGCCGCCAACCCAGCAGCGACCTGGAATGCCTCTCTTCACCCCCCTGAGCGCATCCCTCGCATCATCCACCAGACTTGGAAGGACGACGTGCTCCCGCCGAGGTGGAAGGAGGTTCGAGACCAGTGCGCCGCCATGCATCCCGACTACGAGTACATGCTCTGGACCGACGCAAAGTCCCGCGACTTCTTGGCCGAACGTTATCCCTGGTTCCTCCCCGTCTTCGATGGCTACCAGTACAACATCCAGCGCGCCGACGCCATCCGCTACTTTGTCCTCCACCACTACGGCGGCGTCTACATGGACCTCGACGTCGGCTGCAAACGCCGCCTCGACCCCCTCCTCCGCTTCGAAGTCATCTTGCCCAAGACCATCCCCGTCGGCATCAGCAACGACGTCATGCTCAGCGCCCAAGGCCACCCGTTCATGGATCTCGTCATCCACAACCTCGTCACCTTTGATCACGACTTTGTCATGAACTACCCCACCGTCATGTTCTCCACCGGTCCCATGTTCCTCTCCGCCCAGTACGTCATCTACGTCGACGCTCACGGTCCTGCCACCCCTTCCATCCCCTCCCATCCCTACGCCGGCTTCAACGGCGTCCGCGTCCTCCCCAAGAGCCTGTACGGTAAGAACGCAAAGCCCGGCGAGGCCCCCGACGCCTTCTTCAGCCACTTCTACGGCTCCAGCTGGCACGCCGACGACGCCTGGTTCATCACCTTCCTCGGACGCCACGGACGCTTGCTCATGCTCGTCGCCGCCGCCATCCTCGCCTACGGCGCCCTCCGCGTCATCGTCCCGTCTGCGCTTGCCTACCTCGCTCAGTACGGCTTTTCCCGATCTCGCGCCGCTCGCGGCGGCTACCTGCCCCTCAGCACCACGCCCATCGTTCCCTCCTTCGCCCATGCCGTCCACCGGCATCACCGCCATTCCTCCTCCGTGACCACCGCCGCCTCCGAACCTCCCATCGCGCCCTTGCCCACTCGACTCTCTTTGCCTCTTTTCCAGGTCGGCGACTCGGACACCGGCGGACCGTCCTCGGTGCTGGCCTACATCGGCCAGTCCCTCTCGCGCCCCTCTTCGCGCGCCAGCGGCGCTTCCGACGTCGACGGCTCCGCGGGCCCGCCCAGGCGCAGGAGCGGCGCCGGCGTCCTCTATCTCCCCGCCGTCTTCTACCCCTCCTCCCTGAGCGCCTCGTCTGGCAGTATCGCCGGCGGCGCCTCGCCCATCGGCAGTACCCCCTCTTCCCCGGCCCCATGGGCGCCCGGGGCGGGTGGTGGAGGAGGAGGAGCCGGCGGCGGGCGCACCGGCTGGCTCTCCTACCTTCCATTCTTCCGGCCTTCGTCTTCCTCCTCCTCCTCCCCCCCCTTGTCCGCGGTCCCTCGAAGCAGGCGCGCGACGACGACGCACCACGCCGCGCCGATCGCCCTCCGCGTCCGTGCTCGGCCGTTTCGGGACCGAGACGCGGGCGAAACATCGGACGGCACGGACGACCCGGAGCTCGCGGCGACCAATTCGAACCTCTCCGACGAAGACGCGACGGCCATCGCCTCTTCCTCCTCTTCCTCGTCCGTCGCCGCTGCTGCCCTCGCCAAGGCCAACCTCATCGCCGGGTCTGCCTCCGCTCCTCTCTCCGCTTCCCCATGGCGTGGCCTGCGCGCCGTGCCGGGCTGGGCCAAGGCGGGCTGGGTGGCACCGTCCCCTTCGCCACCTCCGCCGCCTTATTCCTCGGTAACTGACTCGGACGCTCCCGCCGCCGTTGTCGAAGACATCGAGGCGGCCGGACCGGTCTCGGATGCCGACGGCCGAGAAGACGGAGAGACGGATGTCGGATTCGGGTCGCGACGGCGACGGCAGCACCGCGGTGACCACCCCCGTCCGTATCCGAGTCCGTCGAGGACGGCGAGCCGGAATGGGAGCGGGAACGGGAGCGCGGAGAATCAGGTGGATAGACTGCTGGAGGAGATGGAGCCTGAGGTTGGGGAGTAATAGGGGATGGCGAGGCGGTGGAGCTGGTCTTTTTTTCGTGCCCGTCCTGGCCATCCGCTCCCTTTGCCCCGCCGTTCGTCTTTCGTCCTTCGTCCTTCTGTCATCGTCCCTCTCTTGGCCTTTCCTCCCCGCCGACGGACGGCCCTTGCAATCTCCGGCTCGAAGTATCCAACTCGGAACCCTAATCTCTAGCTACTAGCCTTGCTCGTACGCCGTTCTCAGCAGCCGGGGGCCGTGCTCTTTTTTTGCCTTTCGTTTTTTTTTTTTTTTTTTTTCGTTTCATTTTGCTCGTCACTGGTCGTCTGCCGCGTATACCCCCACCCCACATCCTCTCACCATGTCGCGTCCATCCATCCATCCATCCACCCACGACGCCCGATCCAAAAACATACGAGACTGTTGATCCCGCCTGTCCCATCCCATCGATCCCACGCCGTCGACGCTGCGTACGTACGGTACTTGCGTAGGAATGTGAGAACACGGTACGGAGGACCAGACTGACAGATAGACGGACGGACGTAAGTCTGAGTTCAACTCTCAGTGGATACGTACCATGTCTAGAAACGGCACCTGCACGCTCGCCTCGTCTGAATATGGGGAGGTTCGTTTCGACGTGCCAATAGACGATGGCCCGCCAAGGGGAACTGAGTTTGTCTTGGGCCATATGCGACGAACAGGCGAGAGAAGTGAGGGATAGAAAGGGGGGGGGGGGTGGGAGAGACAAGTGGACCGAAAGACGGAGACGGGCTTAAGGATACAGGCACTGTGTATGGTCATGACCGGAACCATGCAGATGGGTTGGCTGAATTCGATGGAATAAATAAATGGAACGGCTACGTTTTTGTAGAAGAGAAGGGCTTGAAACGGCGAAGTGTGTGAAGGGAGGATGGCCACATAGCCTGACGGTTGAGGGAGAGAAAAAGAAAAAAGGTAGGGAGGGGCTAAGGGTTTAGTTATTGCTCCTCCTTGACGATGTCTTCCTTCCTCGACGTCGTGAGGGTTGTAATGGCATGGCATGGGCATCTGGTGGTTCTCAGACGATTATGCGCAATGTAACGCTTGTATCCCCCCATCATCCTCTCCGGAATCCGGAGGTGGCCCATGCGCCAAGGATCACCACCGCGCCGCGGCCGCCGCAGCCGACGTCGATAGGTCGACGAGACGAGACGAGATGATGATGCTCCCACATGCGCTCGTCCGTCGTCCGTCGTTCCCCCACGCACACGTACATCCCATCCCATCCCATCCCATCCCAGCCCAGCCGAGTCTCCACCACCTTTCCTCACCTCCCAGTCGGCGCCGCCCGTGACGACCGAGGTAGCGGCCTCGTCTCGGTTTGCGACCCGACGGATCGCCCTCGCACATGTACATGTCTGCCACCGCCCCGCCACGGTCATCGAGATCTAGTCCGAGATGACGTCCGCCATCGCCGGCTCGAACAGAAACGAGAATGGTGGTAGGGCCGCACCGTCGGCCACCACCGTCCTCTCGCCTACCCTCGCCTCGCCGTCCAGCGCCGGCGCCCCGCCCCGACCAGGCCGACGACATCCCGGCCCGGCAGACCTGTCGTTGAACCAGATGATGGAACAGCTTACGCTTTTTGGTGACCTTGACGCCTCTTCCTCCTCCGCCGCCGCCGCTGCCTCCTCTACCTCCGCCGGACGCTCCGGACGCTCCGGTAGCATCGGCCCGGGCGCCGGCGGTGGCGGTGGAGCGGGCGGGGGCGAGATAACCGGGCACGGAGGTGGTGCTGGAGCGGGAGCGGGAGTGGGAGCGATGGGAGCGATGGGAGGAGAGGAGGACGGGAACCTGGAGCAACTGGGCCCGATGATAAAGTCCCTCGACGAGTCGGGAAGACAGGACGCCTTCCTTCGCTTGCTCGCCTCGTTTGTTAGGGATAAGGAGGCGGAGATTGAGGGCGTTTGTAACGATAATTATCAGGTGCGTGCGTTGACGAGGTGGGGAAGGCAGGAGGGTGGGAAGAGAAGACGGTCGTTCGGCGAAGCTCCTCGTCGTCGTTGCATCGCCCCTGTTCTCGCTTACGATCCTCGTTTCTCTTCCCCGCCGCCCCGCGTTGCCGATCCTCAGGACTTTGTGTCTGCAGTTGACAAGCTGCTCAAGGTCCGACAAGGGACCGTGAGCCTGAGACACCGGATTGGAGAACTGAACGAGGACATTCAGCAGGGCGGAAAGACCTTGGGTGCCAAGGTCCGTTTTCCCGTCGAGCACACCTCGGAAGAGACGTGAGAAAAGCTCGTAAGTCGTAACGCTTACGCCGCCCGCCCGCCTCCCTCCTTCATTTCATTCTCAGAAACGCGACCTCCTCGACGCCCGAGCGGTAGCACGTAACGTGGACGAGGCCATCGACACTCTCCAGGCTTGCCTGCGCGTCTTGGACATTGCCAATCGCGTCTCCAGTCAAATCGAGGCCCGGAGATATTACCCTGCGCTGAGGGTGAGCCGTGCTAGCGCGAACTTTTTATTTCTTTCATTTTTGCTCGCTCATCTTCCCCATCCTCTCTGGCGGCGCCCGTCCCACCAGTCCCTCGAAGAGCTCGAGTCCATCCACCTCCAGGCCGTGCTGCAGTTCGACTTTGCCAAGCTCATGCTCGACTCGATCCCGCTTATGCGGCTGCAGGTCAAGGAGACCGTCACGCGCGAGATGAAGGAGTGGCTCTACGAAGTTCGCAACGTCTCGCACACCGTTGGCAGGATGGCGCTCGATGGCATGGAATCCCGACAGCGGAGATGGAAGCGTAAGCAGGACGCTGAGCCGAGGCTCAAGTTGGCTCAGGTCAATTCGCCAATAGAGCTTGTCCTGAACGAGAGGATCGAATGTGAGTTTGTCCTTCTCCGCCAGTCAACCGCCCATCGACCAGTGTTGACCTCCTGCCACTCGCTTCTTCTCCACGGCACCTTCAGACAATTTTATGGACAACGAGCATGTTCGCATCGATTTCCGACCGCTGTACCAAGCCATCCACATTTATGACGTCCTCGACGCCCGAGAAGAGTTGCAGAACAACTACCAGGCGGATCGGAGAGTGAGTCCTTGAACCCCTATGCGCTCCACATCGCAGGGCCCGAATGAGGACACGCTCCGCTGACGGCGCGCTCCTCCCAGGCACAAGCCGACTTGCTGCTCTCTAAAGGTCTCTCCTTCCATCCCTCCAACCCCACTTTCCCCGCTCTTCTTGAAGAGGTCGTCGGCTTTTTCCTCGTCGAGTCCCACGTCCTCCGTTCCACTCCCGATGGATTCCGCTCCGAGCAGGAGGTCGACGACCTCTGGGATACCATGTGCGAGCGCGTCGTAGAAATCGTCAGTAACGGCCTCCGCGCCGATGCGGACCTCGAAGTGTTCGTCAGCACCAAGAGCGCTATCGTCACGTTCATCCAGACGCTCGAGGTGCGTGTTACGTGTGTCGCGCGCATCCCGTCGACTGCCTTTTGTCGGCGGCTCCCACACTGACGGGATCTCTTTCCTTTCCCTTGGTATCGAACGCACACGCGCGGACCCAGGGCTATTCTTTCTCTGTGGAAAAATTGAACGCGCTCCTTCTGACCTTGTTCGAGCGATATTCGCAACTGCTCCTGAACAGCATTCTGGAGGACCTGAAGCAGGTGAGTCGACCTCGACCCGCCGCCCCGTCCCGTCTTCCGTCCATGTTCGCTGACTCGCGCGGTGATGATGCCTGCAGGGCAAGCGAGAGGAAGACCACCAGCCCATGGTCATCGACATCCCAGAGGACCTCGCAAAGGTCTTGGCCGTATCATGGCTCAAACCCGGAGAAGCCGACCGCCTAAAGACGTGGGTGGCTGGCCCCTTGTCGGACTAGGGAACCCTGCTGCTGACTTTGATCCCTTTCTGATGGGTTTCTCGCAAATCACAGGCAAGCGTTCCCTCTCACCTTGCCCTTCTCCAACTTGTACCCGCTCGTATGCATGGAAGTCCGCGACTTTGTCAAGAAGTATTACGCCTTCTCCGAAGGATTTGCGGAGAAACATCGAGACATCGACGACATCCTTCGCAAGGTAAGCGCTGCCGTCAGAAGTGAATGGAACATGGCGACCCACGACGTTTTCGCTTGCTGACGTCGTTCCTTCGCCGCCGCCCAGTCCCTGGACGACCTTCTGACGAAACAAATCTCCGAGGCCATGAGCAAAGGTCTCGCCACAATGTCCAACTTGTCGCAGCTCGTGCAGACTGTGCTCAATGCCGAATACTTTGGTCTCGCTTGCGACGAGTTCGAAGGCCTCCTCACCGCCCTTCGTGCGCCTCACCGTGGTGGACGAGTCCATCTGACAGCGACGGCCTCCTTCGGCGAAACGCTCGTCGCCGCTCGGTCCCGCATTCACGCCGTTGTCGCTGCCAAGCTGGATCAATTCTTCGGCATCGCCGAGTACGACTGGTGTCCGCCACCTCGATCACGGGCGGCAGCAAAACCGGAGCGGAGCTTGTGCCTACAGGACATGGTGGACTGGCTCAACACCATCATGGCCAGCGTCCTCGTCGGGCTGCCGAAGGAGACGTGGACGCACGTGTACGCAGAGGCATGGGCGCACGTCGCTGCCGAGATGAAGGTGCGTGTGCCGCCCCAAGGTCGCCTCTGAGCGTAAATGGACGCGCACCAGTCCTCTCCTCTTCCTGGTCGGGGTTCCTCCGTGGCTAACATGATGTCGCCTCCTTCGCTCTCTAATGGCGACGTCCGTCGCAGGTCATGCTGCTGTCCAAGGACGAGCCCGCCATCAGCCCCGACGGGCTCTCGGCCTTTGAGGTTGACGTAGACTTTCTCGCCGAGACCGCCCGGAGCGCCGGCGCTACGCCAGAAGAAAGCAAACTATACGCAGACAAGTTTGGAGAGCTGACGCAGGCGAGTCCGCGCACTCCAGATTTCTTTCTTTTTCTCTCCGATGGAAAAATTGGCGAGACGGAAGCTCACGCGGCCTCTTCTTTCTTCTCATGATGCATGTCGCCCTGCAGACGTTAGCCATCGTTCGCCTCAATGCCGCGACCGAGTACGCCTCACAGGCTTCCATCCGTCAGTCGCGCTATCCAGCCGTCCAGCTGGCGAACCTGGCCACCGTGCTGGAGAAGCTCATCTTCTATGGCCTCCAGGTGTCCGGGAGCCCGGAGGAAGCGGAGACGGCGGGCGTGCGGCAGACGGAGCGCGAGGCGGTGCTTCGGCTGATGAGGACTAAGTGAAGCGCACGCCGGTGAAAGGAAGTTTTCTCGACTGTACCGCCCAGTACAGTCTTTGTACACCGTCGTCGTGACCCCGCGGATACCCAAAAATGGAAATGGGAAGGTAAAAACAGGACGCCGTCCACTCGAGCATTCGTGTCGTCGTCGTTACACGTCCGTCGAATTTTGATCGAGTCCCGTCGTGCTTTGGAACGGGAACCGGAAAGACAACCCCCTTCGTGAATCCAACCATCATAGCTCGCCCTGCTTCATCTCCGCGTCCGTGCCAATTTCAAAATTCCGTCCACACTCGGCTGCTACAGAGTCACGTCGCTTCAACGCGCCGTACGGCGTTGTCCATGACGCCCTTGTAAAACACTCACTCATCCATTCCGCTCCAGTTTGAAGCGCAGATGGCCCGTCTGCTCGGGCAGGGGCGGGCAGCATGGTCTCGATCTGGAAGCCCATCCGACCGGGCCACACGACTTCAAGCGCCGGAAAGAAACTTTGTAAACAACCTGACTGAAAGGAATCGGCCGACCCTTCGAAAGTGAGGTCGATGCTGAGCCTCACCGCTCCCGGAAGAGTTTTGCGGCGCGGTCGAGCCCGACTCCGCGCGCCGTCCCCTTCGGTCTGGACAACAGATCGAGCTGCTTCTGGTCGTGATTTTGCTTTGGAAAGCGAGTATCCTCCCTGTGCTCGAGATTTGCCATTCATTGAGGCGTAAGCATTCGAGGGCACCAAGCCTGGGGCCAGCCTCTAGCTGGGCACGGAGCACGGAGATGATCGAGTTGAAAGTGCACGGCAGATCATAGAACTTGCATTGCACTAATCGCCGAGCCCCGGAGTTTTACTTGATAGTGCGAGAAGGTCGTTGGGACATGTCGCCCGCACTGGTAGTGGGGCTGATACGACCTGTGCGTTCCTCGCCCATGAGAGCACAAGGTCCTTCAGCATCGTCGGCCCTTTACGTTCGCGGCCATCGCTGAGAAGACCATGACCGGCGCACTGGAGCCTTCCGCCTTCATTTCCAGACATGGTAATGCGCGGAACGACGATGGGAAGGAGACCATGCTTTGGTTCGACATGGTGGAGAGACACTCTGGCATGGGCGGTCCAAGGTAAGCAAGCCGCCGGATAGCGAGCGGATAGGGTCAAGCTGTCAGCGTCACGATCACGTGCGCCGCCTGTCGAATTTCCTATCAGCCGGTGGAACGCCTTTTCCGTTTCCGTCTAGCCCGACACCATCCTTCGTTGCCGTCCATACGCATCCCAGCTACAGCCCATCATGAAGACGTAGGGCACCGAATGCCTGCCCTCTTCGCTCGAGCCGTCTCCCTCGCCATGGATTTGCAGAAGGATCACAGGGCGAGCCAACTGGCACGGTGAGCTGACGCGGCGCGTCACAGCGCTTGCCGAGCTCCTTGTTCAACTCAGCCTTCCCATCCGCTGTGCACAGGGAGGCCAAGGGTCTAGGTCTCGAGCTCAAGGAGCTGCTCAAAGAGCGCAAGACTTCCGACTCTGACCTTGAGTTTATTCGGAACAAGTGAGCTCACACTTCTCCGTCTTTGGCATTAAGGCTCGTTCGCTCACCCCTTCCCCCCACGCTGAACTTGGCTCCTGGCAGGCTTCGTCGCACCCACCTGGCGCTCATATTCAATCATCCCTACGCCCCCCAGTCTCAGGGCGTTGACAATCTGCTATGGCTGGAAACGACGCACGCCTTCATCCAGGCCTATCGCGCCAAGCTGACGTCCCTGGAGAAAGTCATATCTGTTAGCGGCCCACCTCCAAGGCGAAAGAGGGGAGGAGGAAAAGGGAGCAAGGAATCGACGGAGGAAGGACAGCAGCGAGCACAAGCTGCGGGACCGGTCGAAATGCGGAAAGCACTCACCGAATTCCGAAAGTTCCTCAACAGAGAAGAGCGTTTTTGGAAGGATCTCGTCTCCCGCCTCGTCGACGTATTCGATTTGCAGGAGGCACGACCGGCCCTCCGTGCACTACACATCCCGCTCGGAGATGAAGGCCCTTTATTCTCGGCACCGAGCAGGGGCGGTGAATTCGACCGAGGACTGCCCTCTGCAGACCCGATGACCTTCTCCGGGCCGACTGGCGCAGAGGCCGACTTGAACGCGAGCCAGAAGGACCGTATTTTGATGCTCGTTCACAAGGCCTTCATCTGTTGCGGTGACTTGGCCAGGTACGCTGAGCAGTACAAGGAAGAAAGAGGGAATGGACGCGGGAGTGGCCGCGGTAAAGGAGCCAGGGGCGGCAATGCCGGTCGGCCCGGCGCTGGCAAGGGCGGACACGCTCCCGAGCCTGCTTATCCACCCAAAGACTACGCTTCCGCCGCTGAGTGCTACCATCAGGCGAGGCTCCTCATGCCGGACTACGGCAATCCATCCAACCAGCTCGCGGTCATATCGACCTACACCGGCGACGTCTTCTCTTCAACGTATCACTATTACCGCGCCCTCTGCGTGCGCCAACCGTTCGACAACGCTCGCCCGAACTTGGAGAAAACGCTGCTGAAAGCGGTGGAATCATGGCGTAAGGTAAAGCAGGATGCCGCAAGGCCGCCGACAACAGGAGGGGACGAGGAGATAACTGTGCTCATCTTCAAGAGAGACTTTGTGGCGCTGCATGGACTCTTCTATTTGAGGACGGGGTGAGCTTTGCCTTCGTTTGAAGATCTCATGTGTGGAAGGACGAGTTTAGTTGCTCCGGAAGATGGTCCTTGTCTGACAGTAGCTTCCGAATCTCGACTGCAGTGCGAGGGACATTCCTGAGCTCTCCGCCCGCGTCCTGTCTCAGTTCTCGTCCTTGGTCAGCGCTCGCAGCTTGTTTTCAGATCAGATCGTCAAGGTGGCGGTGACCGGCCTGGGCGCCTTGTGGACGAGCCGACTGTATCGCGACGGTGAGCTCTCGTTCGTCCAGGTCCATAACTTGTGGAGAGCGATTCGTGATTGATGTCCTCCTCGCTCGTCCAGGGGGTGGATCTCGGGAGAGGAGCAAACATCGGCGTCATACCCGTCCGGCATCCAGCGAGAGCGGCGAAAACAGCGCAAGTGATTACGAGAAGTCTATCCTCCTCCATGTACTGGGCGTTTACCAGGTCCTCATGGACATTGGGACTACCGAGACTCGGGACGTGCTCGAATCCGCGTCTGGAGGTGCGAAGCTCAGTCCCGTTCATGGAGCGGGCAGCCACGCCGTCGCCCAGAAGATCAGCGCAACCTTCCGACGCACTCTCCCTGCCCTTCGGATCGCGAGCAAGTGGACGAAGAGCCACCTCGACTACATCGGTCGCAGCTCGCCGTGCGACGTCTCTTCTCCAAACCCGGCGACAGGCACGGAGGTTCAAACTGGCGCCCAGGCGATCAAGTCCTTTTGGCACTCCTATGTCAACTTCGTCAACATGCTCCGCTTTTCGTTCCCATTCGATGCCCTTCCCGACCTCACGTCTGGTGGCGCGGTGCATCTCGAGGAAGATATCGATATGCGCGGTTTTGCACCAGTGAAGAGAGGCATGTTCGACGAGCGGGTCGGAGTCGTCGGCGATGGCCTTGGACCGAACGCCAGTGCGAATGCCGGGATCACTGCAAGTCAAGTACATCCCAACGAAGAGCAGCTGATGAGGATCGCTGATTTGCTCGTCGATGCCAAGCTTGTGGCCGAGTCAGAGGTGAGACGGTTATCGCAGGGCCTAGAGGGGTAGAGAACACCTCGAAGCTGAAGGCCTTCCCCACTTTGCAGGCTTCACCCGTATATTTTGACGACGCCCACAACACGTTCATGTTATTCAATGAGGACCTCTTTTTACCACCACCTCGGCCTGTGCTCGTGGATACTCTGCGGGCTCCTCCTGCCGAAGGAGAAGCTGAGGAGCGGCAAGGGGAGCGAGAAGTTGCTCTCGACGAAGGTTCCATCCGCGATGACGTGACTGAAGCCACAGAGGACGATCCTGTGAATATGGCTATGCGAGCTGTCGCGCGGCGGGCCCAGAAGCATGCGGACGGGGAGACGGAGAGCAGTGTGGGAGATCAAGACGAGGAAGGAGAGACGATCTTGATCCCTCAGAGATCCAAGCCTGCGTAAGTTACCCCCACCAATTGACTCTCCTTTCCACCGCATACATTCTCATCGTTGCTACTACGTCTCCGCCACGCAGGCCGGTGCCTTCTTCGACCGAGCTTTACAAGCCCCCCACGGAGACCAATGGGGCTACCACTCCCCAGCATGGGCAGCAAACCGCACAAGACTTGCTCCTGCAGATGCTGAACGGCCCACCTAGCGGACGATCAGGGTCTACCACTCCTCCTCGCGTCTCCGTCGGCACACACTCTGCCACGCCCCATCTCTTGTTCGGCCAGGTGGCGTCTTACTCGACCAACTCGCCGGTTATACAGCAAAACTCCATTTGGTCGCCCTCGCCTGGTACTGCTCCCCATCCGGCACAAATGCAGATGCACTTACCCAGTACCATCTTGGCATCTACTCAACGACAGAGCGCTTTCGTCCCGACCCCACAATTCGCAGGGCAGGGTCAAGGCCAAGGCGAGCTGGGCCAGTTATACGGACACCCTTCGATGAGCGTACACCCACCTCCTAGCTTTGACTATTCGCCCGTCCTACCCGCTGGACAGACCAGCCCGCCGGCGACGATGTCCCACCACGCGCCCTCGGCGCACGTGCCCTCCGTCGGTGCAGGTGGAGCCGGAGTGTGGGGCCCCCCTCACGCGCACGATCAACGCTGGCCGATAGGTTGAGATCGTCCTAGAGTGAGGCCATGCCGACCGAGCCCAGCAACACGATGGACGAAACGGCCTCCGCGCGTGAGCCCCACTTTCGCCTCCAAACACGACGTCGCCCGCTGTTCCAGTGTCGCTGCCCTTTCCCTTGGGCCGCTTGCACTGTTTGACGTACCAAGACGTCGACTGGCACGTCAAGGGGGTGACTTTCGGCAAGACCTTGTGCCGATGTCAGTCGCGACCGAATGTCGCTCTGGAACTTTGAGACACTGAAGAGCTCATGGCCTGGTCCGTCACCTCTCTATTCTCGTGCTCGGGTCGAGCCCAGAAGACCAGCGGCCCAAACCCCTTCCCTCTCCTGCTTTGGCGAAACCTATGTCCACATCCCTCTACCAGTACGATATGCCAGCCCCCCATTTCTGTCGAGTTGTGATTGTTGCTTGAAGAATTCATAGCGACGCCGAAAGAAGGTCTGCATTAATGAGTCGGCATTCAGCGGAGAGGTCCCGTCCGGCCGCAGTCGGCGCGATCACCTTTGAGTTGGAAGCAAGCAGCGATCTCGATGAACGTTTCTCGCACTACGACCATCCGACCATGGCTTCCAGAGAACAAGTCGATTTTTCGGGAGCCATCGCGACATGGAAAGGTGCGCCTCTATCTTGTTTTTGTTCTAGTTTTTTAGATTTTTTTTTCAGACGCTGGCGCGCTGGCGCTTACTTGCGCCCCTGACCGTGCAGACATCGACCTCACCGAGCTCAAGCAGAGCCTCGACACGCAGGGGCTAGAGATCGTAGAGAATCAGAAGGAGAATGTGGTGGGGAGGAAGAAGCTGGCCGAGCAGACGAGAGGTGAGCAACCTTATTTTTGTCCTGTCAATGAGCGTCATCGTCGGTCGGCCGGTGGAAGAAGCTTTATAGGCGAGGTCGGACGTCGACGACCGGGTATGTCACCGACAGGTTGTCCTTCTGACTTTTCTCATTCCTTCTGTGTTTGGTGAATCTAAGAGTTTAAGAAGATCCCTGAAGGAGAGAAATCCTCTGCCTTCAAAAGCCTGCTCAAGGGTGCGTCTCTCCGCTTTCGTACCAGCGTCGTGGTCAGCGAGCGCCTTTTTCTTACGTCTCATGCTGCCTTCAACCCACCCGTCTCACAGCTTACCAAGCGGAGATTGACAACCTCACCCGACGATCAAAGGTTGCCGAGAACTGTTTCCTAGGTGTTTACAAGCTCCTAGCCGAAGCGCCGGATCCGTACCCACTCCTCGAGGCAGTAGTAGTGAGTGATGCACGGCAGCTGCAACAGCGAAGTTGCTTATCCCATTCCTCCTGGCTCTGTTTTTTTCTCAGGAGCAAACCGCTGCAGCTGCAGAGGCAGCATCGCTATCCGGGCAGTTGGAGAAAGCGCGACAGGAGAATGCCGAACTGAAGCGACGGAACGAGGAATTGGTCACTCAGCAAGGTGATGAGAAAGGAAGAGCAAAGCTGCAGGCCAAGGTCGACAAATATGAGACGAAGGTCCGTGTTATCTATTTGTACTCAGCTGGATTGCCGAGAGTTGACGACTCAAATCGGAATTCGGGCGGGGCAGATGGAGGACATGATTAAGGAAAGAGTGGCAGCGAAGGAGAATGAGCTCAACGCTACGTACGACGAGCGAATACGTAACCTCGAGGAAAGGTGAGCGGACGGTCGTTCAGCACATACCACTGTTCCTGCCTCTGAATTCTTCGACCTCCGGGCTTCGAAACACAGGGAGAGGGATTTGCAACGTCAGCTGGCGCTGACGAAAGACCAGCTGAGGGATCTGCGGACGTCAAACGACACCACGCAGGCCAAGCTGCTCAACCAGAGTCAGCGACAAGGTGAGGGACGACCTCGGTACCTGTCCTTCCCATGCTGGAAATCTGACTGTCCTCAACTGTGCCCGAGCAGATCAAGAAACCCTTGCCAAGCTCGCCGAGCTCGACATGGTCGTCATGGACCTTGAACGGGCGAACAGTCGAGTGGCGGACGTGGAACGCCGAAACGTGAGTTGTTGGGGCCTATCTTTGGCTGCCGTAAATTCGCCCAGTTAAAGTAGTTTTCACTCTTCATCACGTTCTAGGAAATCTTGCGGGCAGAGATCGAAGCTGTACGGAGCGGAAGCGAACAGGAAGAGAGGTGAGTCATTGCCACATGGTTTGCATTGATTCAACGTCTTACCGATTGGATGCCCGCAGGACAAAGGCTCTCGAGGCGCAGGTCGCCGAACTCGAAGCGGAGGGAGCCCGGCTCCTCCGGGCTTTGGACACTCAGAAGGCGGTCGCCAAGAAGGCAGCGGACCAGGCGAATGTTCGCCTTGACGAGCTCGCAAAGGATTTGGCCGGAAAGGTACATATTGGTGACTCCTTGGCATAGACGTATGCATCTCCTCAATTAGGCCAGCTGATCGACTCTTGCATTTCGACGTTGGTAGACCGGCGAGGTGGAGAGTCTGCGCCAAAAGCTTAAGCAATACAGCGACTACGACGAGATCAAGCGCGAGTTGGAGATCATAAAGGTAGGCAGCGCCTCTGGGATGGAAGAGAGCCGGGGTTACTCTCTTACCAGAAGCGTTTTCCCGTCTCAGTATGTGGAATTTGCCGGGAATGACCTCGATGGCAACGACGACGAAGACAACGTCAACGAAATGCGATTGCCAACTCCGAAAGGCGATCAGACTCAAGCCAAGCCTCTGGAGAACCTGCTCATGGCAAAGAATCGCAAACTGCAGGATGAGCTGACCAAGCTACGGGTAAGCAGAACGGTTTGGCCAAGCCTTGACCGAAGACATCGTTTTAACGCACCGCCTACATTGTTGGACCTGTTGTACCCTTCGGTCCTAAGAACGAGCACGACGACCTCGTGTCCGAGTCGAAGGCACGGACGAACGAGCTCGAGAGCTTGCGGAAGCAAGTCACTCGACTCAAGGTCTTAAACGAGCGTCTGGAGAATGACCTTGTCTCTATCAACCAGCCAGCGCGGTCCACGTCTCTGGACAAGGGAAATAGGTCCTCACAAGATGGAGCGGGAGCGGGAGCCGCCAAAGCCGAAAACACCGACTCTCTAACTGGCCTGAAGATCGGACAGAAGGATACCCCTCCGGTACGCGGACCTTTCGTCGTTTGGCCTAAGATAGTCACTCAATGCACGGTCTGAACACCGACTAACCATGAGTGTGTTATATGTTTGCTTTGTGAACAGGATGTCGGACGAGCCTCGCCGATGCCATTCCAGGCTTCGGCTGATACGTCCATTTTGCCCATCATCACGAGCCAGCGAGACCGTTTCCGGCAACGCAACGCCGAACTCGAAGAGGCAAGTGCCTGCTAGTGGCTTTACTCCGTCCATGAGCCTATCCAGCCTAACGCCGTTCTCTTCTTCTGAACTCGCAGGAACTTCGCAAGCAATTTGAGGCCATCTCCGAACTGCGAGCAGAGGTTAAGACCCTCCAGGCGGACAATCTGAAGCTGTACGAAAAGGTCCGATATATGCAGTCGTACCGCGAGGAAGCGGCTGCTTCAGGATCGTCTGGAGCAACACCGCGCTTCACAGACTCGTACCCGCCTCAAAGTACGAGGCGCGATGAAGGGCTGAGCAAGTACAGAAACGCGTACGAGCAAAGCGTGAACCCGTTCGAGGTGTTCCGAGGCCGAGTGAGTGACTGTCTATGTTCCGTTTACCAATACTCTGCACATCCCATCTCATCTGCTCATCGCTCTTTCGGCTTGCGTGGTGACATGATGGCAGGAACAAAGCCGAGCAGTCGCGTCGCTCAACATTTTCGAAAAGATCCTCCACTCGCTCGCCCGACTCATCCTCGGCTCGCGGATCCTCCGTATCGCCTTCATCGCTTATTCCATCCTCCTTCATCTCGTCGTTGTCTTTAGCTTGTACGAAGCCGCTCCTGGTGACCTCGGCACGGTGAAACCGGCCTCGCGTCCCGATAGAGGCCCGTAGGTCGTCGGTCTCCTTAATTCATATGCATACCCTTCGCATGCTGTGTGCCGGACGCAGATGAAAGCGGGTCTTGATCAAATCGGTCCTGTTTGATGGCAGTGAGAGTTTCGCAGGGGCATGGCACTCTTGGCGCGAGCCGGCATCGACCATGTCTAGAGACTGATGCCTGGCAAGGCCCGGCTAGGAGCGCGTTCACAGATACACGCTTGCATCTCCTGCAGGCCGATATCCGGCTGGAGATCATCTTCGATATCTCTACTTCACAGGGACTTCTTTTAAGGTGGCTCCATACCCTTACCCGAGTGGGTTGTTGCACAAGCTGGTCAATTGTCTCTGGGCAAATGGTGAGATGCGGTGGCAAGCCATCAGAGCTTATCATTCGTGGGCAATATCCTGACCTAGCCAAGGCACACTCGGCAAAGGACAACCGGGTTGGTTGCATGTATGCGTTCGTTCTTCTTATTCACACCTGCCTTCTTCCTCCGAAGAGGCGAGGACTTGCAACCATCCGTTCGTTTGTGGCGGTACAAGTACGGTGGCAGGATGAACTCTCAATTCACCGTCTAAGCGTCCCGCCTAGGATAAAGGCAGGTGCGGTCCATGGGGCCGACGAGAGCCTCCTAAGACAACGTTTGGGAGGACGAAAGTGGAAGAGGGAACCGAATGAACGTCATACGGGAATATCCGCGGCGCAGGACAGGACGTTAAGGAGAGGACTAAAGCAGAACAGAGTGCGAGTAAAAATGGCGCAAGGTGCGGCGCTCAACCACGCCTCCCCTTTAGCCCAATGCCGCATACCCTCCCCTTCCACCGCCGTCTCGGCCTGTGAAGCTGCGTACGACATGCCCGCACACGTCTTGGACGAGGTAAGGCACGTCTCGCCAGAAGTCTCTGTCGTGCGGACAGAGAGAAAGAGAAGACAAAAGGACTCGTCAGCGTAAGGACGCCTAAGCTGGCATTGAGCATGGTACTACTACGTATAGCAAGCAATGAGGAGGAAAGGAATGTACATGGAAGAGCGAGTAAAGGATGTACTTACCTGTGCGGAATGAGATCCCACCCAGTCGCTCCGTCTATTATAAGCAAATAATCAAACAGAGATAGAGGCGACAGAGTCAGGGAATGAGAAGAGTTATACAACGCAAGCCGTGCGGATGAATCCCACAAGGAATAGATGGAGGAAGAAGACGTACATTGGTTGTAATTGTTGTACACTCCCACGACAAAGTAGATGATGAAGCCGGAGAAGATGCTGTCGATGGGAAGGGTGTAGAAGGCAAGCCGATGAGGATTAGGGTCCATGTTGAGATTGACGTTGAGTGTGTAACTCGATTCGATTAGCCTGAATATGGAAAACGTCTTGCACCCACAGGAAAAAGAACCACGCAAAGAAGCCCCAACCGCCCTCATTCTCCCTTTCCCCTTCTCCACCCGCACCCTCCTCCTCCTCCTTCCCATTTCCACCTTCTCCAGTCGAAGAGACTGGGCAGGCGTGTCGGGTTAACCATTTTAGAGAGAGTGTGCCGGTCGAAGAGTCGTAGGACAGGAACTCGGGTGTTGAAGGCTGTTAAAGAGGTAACGGGTGAGATAGAGAAGAGAAGGGAGGTTGCAGATGGCAATGGTTAGAGAAGAGACACTTCTTGGCACCACCTACGCCGGAAACACGGATAGCGGAAGAAGGAACAAAACCAACCTCGGAGGAGGTAGGGTCGCACAGCAGAGTGATGTGCGCCGATTGGGGGATGGAGACGTACTTGCCCCCCTTGAGGGTGAGATTTAATGGCGCTGCCCACCCAAGCCAAAAGAACAAATGTAAATGTGTGTGAAAGGATGATGATCAATGGCGAAAGGGGGACCACTCACGCTCCCTTTCTTGCCCCTTCTCTCCCAACACCGTCTCCGTCTCCATCTGGGATCCGTCCAAGTCCCCGGCGATGGGAACAACGCTGATAACCCTATCTTCCTTCGTTCCCTCCTTCTGATTTTTCACCACCATGCACACCCTTGTTCCGTCCGGACACTGATCCACGTCCGACAATGTGCCGTCATGTGGAATGGACGAGCAGAGAGATACAGTGTAAGAGGTTACAGTGGTCGTTGGGGGCGTGAACTCCTTTCGCTCGATGGTAGCGAGATGGAGAGGGGTGAGGTCGTACGTGTTCCCCCCCGTAGAGAACTTGCAGTCGAACGAGGCGAGCGCGAGCTGGGTTTGGAGAAGGGCGAGGAAGAGGGGTGTGTAGATCAAAGCGCGCAAACGGCGCATCACTGCTGGCCTGGCCATTCCACGTTGCGCCGTGCGTTCTTATTCTGCTCTTGACGCCGGAAAGGAGATGAATGGGGCCGATGAAAAAGAAGATGGCGAGGCGTTGCTGTCCGGTGCTTGGAAGAACGCCAGTCGTGACTGCCGACGGCCTGCCGTGGTTCGATCGTAGGATCCGCGCCGCCATGACACCACTACCGCAGCAAGCCTATCACGTGGGCGCGAGTGACGTCCGATCCGATCACTCTCATCAAGGGTGTCGAGAACGACTGCGACAAGCAACGGCCACGACCACCGACAACGATCAAGGCGAAAAAAAGCGCCCTCGAGTCCATAAGGGACGAGACGAGCATAGCAATACATCTGTGCGCTTCCGCGCGCACGTCGGCTCGTCATGGCGGACAGATTGGTGCCTCACATCCATTTCGGTGAGGAGCGGCGCTTGAGTCTCAGCGCTGGGGCTTGTTTTGCACCGACGAGGGAAGGAGAAAGGGATTCATAGACGGGTTGAGCTAACGCTTTCCGTTGGATGTCTTGCTGCTTGATTGTCTTCTCGCTCAGAGCGGCAGGAGCCGGGGAGTATGCTCTGCGCACAGTGAGTCTTGGCAATCACGACCGGAGATCCAAATTGCATGACGCCCCTCTTGTCTGTTGAAGCTGACGACGCGCATATGTTGCTCTGGATTTTACTACTCTCATCGGTCTCTACAAGGCATTGCCTGAACTCTCTTTTGCGTGAGTCCGTGAAAGGAAGAGGGCGTGGGCCGTCTTTGCTGCTGTGTGTTCCGTCGGCACGCATCTGTGAAAACGCTCACCGTCTGATTTGAATACTTTCGTGGCTTTAGAGGGACAGTACTACGATGCCTCCCAATTGTCGTGAGTATGCTGATTGGCTTGGAATTGGAACTCTCGTTCCACTCTGCCATCTCGCGTCTGATATTGTGCTCGTCGACACATGCATCTCGCAGCGAGATCGCGAGGAATTTGGACAAACTCGAGCAAGCTCAACTTGACGATGAGGCTTTTCGTTCTCGAGACGAGCAGTCTCTGAATATGGATGATAGCGGTGAGTGACGCTCCGTCCTTCCCCTTCGGCCCCGTTTCTCTGTTGCACTGTCATTGATTTGAATCTGCCTTTCGTTCTTCCGGGAGGCAGGCTTCTTCTCTCTCAATGTCATCGAAGTAGCTCTCGAAGTATGGGCGTTGAGCCTCCCGCGCTGGCGGTTCGAGGCGTCCCAGTCCGCCCCTGAGGACCAGCACGCCTTCGTACTCAACTTCCAAAGCCACTGGTTCACGATTCGCCGGTTCGGCAATAACCCCAACTTATTCTTCAACCTCAACTCTTTCTTAGAGAAGCCTCAGTGGGTCGGAAAGAATTATTTGGGAGCTCTTTTGCAGCAGGCAGAGAAGGAAGGTGAGTTTGTCTTTATTCTACCCGGCGGGAGCGGCCTGCACATAGTCTGCGATCTCATTTGGGGCGAGTCGCCGTCTACCAGGATATTCCATTTTCGTCGTCCGGTCCCAGAACTCCTCCTCCACTCTCCCTTGGAGCACTGCAGACGACATCGCCGCCGCTCTACCATCCCTTTCGGAATCTATCTTAGCCGCCAACGGGTCTTCCGACGTCGCCGTGTCAAACGCGAACGCCATGGGTCTCCGGCCTTCCACCATCAATGTACCGGGAGGGAGTGGATTCGATTACAGTTCGCCGGATGAGGAGGCCCGCCACCTCGAGGCCGCCCTCCGGGCATCGTTGGCTGACGCTCCATCGGCGAATTCCCATGAAGAGGAGACCGAGGCTTCGTGGGCTGGACAACGGCAGACGGCTTCTAGGCAAGAGATCGCGATGGGCGATGATCCAGATGCGGTGTATGGGCGTGATGGAGGAGGAGCACGGAGCACGTCTGCGGGGGTGGGAGTAGGGACGAGCAGAAGGCGTCGAGGGCACGGCGGTGAAGGTGGAGTGATCCAACTAAGCGACAGTGACGAGGATGACGTCCTCTTGCGTGACAGTCCTCCCGCCCGTAGGCGGAGACGAGATCCGCAGCCCCCTCCTTCCCTCCCCGAAAGGCTCGAACTCGAAGAAGACGGGCCGGATGGGCAGCTTTTCGCTACTGGTCCCTCGTCGGGACCCGGACAAAGTAGACGGAATCGCCGTGCGGAAAGGGAGGATAGGGATGGCACATTCGTGTTGGACGACGAAGGAGAAGGAGGCAACGGCCGGGGGGCTGCTGGGACGAGGAGCCACGATCTGGACGACCTCTTCGGCGATGGCGGAGACGAGGAAATTGCCTCAGACTACGAGGAGGGCCATGCGAGCAACCGAACGGGCTCAGGCGCTGGTCACGACCATCAGGGAAGCAACGCTGGCGTTCAGAGCGGTTGGGAGACACACCTAAGCGCTCTAGCCGGGCCCAATAGAGACTACGACGACGAGGACGCGGAGCTCCAGGCGGCCTTAAGAGCATCTTTGGTCGACATGCCCGGCGGGGACAGTGGTGCGGCCGCGCTAGGCGAGACCGGAGGCTGGAGCCCAGGGTCGAGCCTCCCCCCTCGCGACCCTGTTCCCTACATCTCGCGCTCCGCCTCCAGGCAGGTCGAGGCCAAGGCAGCGGCGGAGGCGGCGGCGAGGAAAGCCGCCAGCGAGGCTGCCGCTGCTGTGGAGGCGCAAGATAAGAAGACGACCGAGGAAGAGGAGGAAGATGACGAGGCAGACACTCCGTCGCCAGAGGAGATGAGGAGGAGACGGTTGGCCAGATTCGGAGGATGAACATCAACAGAGGCGCATCTCGCATCGGGACGCTTTCGACTTGGCTCGTCTGCACGTTTATTGTATGACCCGTCCAGCGGGTCTTTCCTTCACCCTTAGATGCCACCTGACCGCTGGCGAGTATAGTACGTGATATCAACGTAGCGCTTGTGGCGTCGGCCCATCGTCGAACCGGACTGATTCAGTGTGGTGAATGCCGACGGTCCATTACTCCTCTTCTAGTACGCGCGTGGGAAGCGATGGGTATGCAGTAAACCAAAGTGTACGCTTATCGGGACGAACGACCTGTCTCACGAGATCCACTGGTGCGCTGCTGTGCGACGGGGAGACGAGATGCTGGACCGGGCCGAAAGATGAGACGGGTGGGTCAACGGAGAAGGCACAGAGAGAAAAACGACAAGCTTGGACTTACTTCCTCGTCCCCTCGAAGCGCCGCCTCCCACGCCTGGCATGACTCTCGTACCTCTGACCACCGGCGCGCCCCTCCCGGACGTCGTCCCTCTGCCCCGGGCCCTGGTACCCCGTCCAGCCCCTCTCACACCGCTCGCAGCCGGCCTCTCCTTCACAGTCCGCTCTTTTTCCTTCCGCCGCCTCTCCGCCTCTGCAGCCTCTGCTGCCGCCGCCTCTGCCGCTGCCCGTCGTTCAGCTTCCACGCGTGCTCGTTCTGCCTCTTCTCGTTGGCGAAGCTCTTCCTCCAGCGCAAGGAGACTCGTGTCCTATAGATGGGGAAAAGAGAGAAAAGAGAAATATGGGCACGAGAGAGGAGACGAGGGACGAGTATGTCAGAAAGCCGTCAGATAGAAGGTCAGGTCAAAGCGCGATCTAATAGGCTACAGGACACGGAGGCGAGATGACAAGCTACCTCAGTGAAGCCCTTCCACTGCGGATCGAGCAGCAACAGCTGCGTCCTGTCCGTCTGTCGGAGAAGGGAGACGTACACGTCCAAGAGAGCATTCGTGTCTTGTACTCGTCGGGAAAAGAGCTGCGGTGAGGGGAAGAGGGACAGGGCGAGTGGGAACGTGGGAGGAATGCCAAGGCAAGGCAGGAGAAGAGGAAGGCGGACAAGTGAGCGCGAAGGCGGACGGAGGAAAGATGGGAATCGACCAGAGAAGCAAACTCGTCCGATGGAGCGACAGACCGGCGGTCGACCGGTCGACCCCGCCAAAGACTCACGTCAATCTGACCAGCTGCACTCCTCAACATCGTCTCGTACGTCTCGAAAACTGCGTTCATTCTGCGAAGTTGTTGCGCTTGCCTGGCTATCGTCTCTTCGCTCTCCGATGCTGGCGCGCCTGGGTTCGAGCTCACGCTGGAGCCAGCACCGGGGCCGCTTGACGTCGAAGCTCCTGGTCCCGCCCCCGGTCCTGTGCTGGACCCGAACCCTGTCGTTGCTGCTGGTCCGTCCATGTGGATGGTATGAATGGGTGCAAAAGAACACTCGCCCTCGTTCGTCCAACCAACAGGGAGTCCCGACTTGAGTTCCTGACGCTGAGAGTGCCTGCCACTCACCGCCGGCGAGGTGAAGGTAAATGACCGGAGGCGCGTTTCGCGTTCGGGCGCGTCGCCTTCCAGATTAGGGTTACAAGCAGTGCATGCACGTGACTCTGCATGGCCGTGGTAATACATATACGCATTGTGGTTGCGATCGTGACCGTCGTCGGCGCTCATAACTTCCTATGCCTTTGGCAAGTGTATTGGACGGGGGCGGTGCTCGTCCCTCGTCACGCCTCTCCCGTGCAATACGTGGACGCTTCCGTTGCGCACAGACCGACATAGGTACGCCCGTCTGCGGCAGATGCTTCGGGTTTTGTTCGTCCGCTCGGCGAACGAGCTGGAGTGAATCAGTCGTCGCCGCTTTCGCACGGACCAAGTCGGCTTTGGACCGATGGGCGGTGAGCGAAAAGGCCTCTGGCTTACCTCAGCTGGCGGGCCTCCATCGCCATATCGCCCGGCCCCGCGTCCGGCTATCTCGTCGAACACGCGCATCGTGTGGAATCTATCTCACTCAAGCTCTAAATCCACCTCTTACACACCTCGAGCGACGAATCGCTTCTCGTGTTTATGCAACATGCGGTCATGGCTGTGAACCGGACGACAAATCCATTTCATTTTGCACCACCACCTCTTCTAGCATCAGCGCTTGCCGTCGTATTTTCGGAGGCCCATCTGGTCATATCTCTATGATCTGATCAAGACCACGTTATGACATCCGGCGCCCGCCCATGCTCGTGCTCGTGCTACCGTATTGCAAGCTGGCTTGGCTCATGACCATGTGGGCCGACGATGTGTGGGGCTGAGTCGGTGGTGTGGATAGCGTCCTGCGCGAACGGATTCGGCACAGACGTCGATGAGCGGACAGCCACCCCTTCCTTTCACGATCGAGGTGCTGTCGAGCACGCTTTCGATCCCATATCCCCCCAACGGGAGACAGAAACATGGTGGGCCGCCTTCTGGACGGTACAAAAGAGGACATGCTCTCACCTTCATGTTCGAAGTTTCTTCTCGTCTTCCAACTACTTACCTCCACCTCAACAAAAAAATGCACCTCATCGCTTCTCTCTTTCCTCTACTCCTCGTCTCGGCCACCATGGCCGTCCCCGATCGCCGCTTGGGGTGGAGCCGAGACGGAAAGCTGCCGTTCGCCGGTCAGAAGCTCTTCGCAAGCGCCGAGATCACTGGCGTTGACAACGTTAAGGCCTTTATATCTTTCTCTGGAAGGGAGGACGGCAGTCCGACGGAGATCACGGTCAAGGTCGACTCGGGTCTGACCCTCGCCAAGAGTTGTGAGCAGAGCAAATATCTTTCTCCTTCTCTGACAGGTTCGGTGGTGTCCCTGACGTCCCACCCCTGCCCCTCTGGGTCCTCCTGCGCATTCGCTCTCCACAACAGCCCAGTACCTCTGGCACATTCACACCGTTCCCGTCGCTCCTGGCGACACAGCCTGCACGAGCACGCTCGCCCATCTCGATCCGCTCAAGGTGGGCGAGATGCTGGCGTGTAATCCGGAGCTGCCGGAGTTCTGCCAGGAGGGTGACTTGTCAGGCAAGCATGGAAAGCTTAAAGGCACCAGGTCGGGTTCGATCAAGCCATTCACTGTCACGGACGAGTACCTTCGCTGGTTCCCCCCTTCGGCGTCCCTCCTCGGCCGGTCGATCACGATCCATTACGCCGACAAGACGGTGAGAGTCTCGTGTGACTTGACTATCAGGCGTGGTAGGCGACGCGTGAGGATCCGAGGTGGCTGACGCTTGCGATGTCTCTCTCTCCATTGGTCTCTTCTCACGACCCACGACGACTCACCCTGTGATCTTCGCACCGGAAGCGGATCGCGTGCGGCAATATCACCAGTTACCTGGATGGCACGGCAGACAGGATGGGCAATCCGACGTACAGGAACTCGTGGTTCGTGCCTCCTCCAAGGACGGCCGAAGAGATCAAGGCGGCCAACTTTGTCGGCGTCGGCACGCCCGTCCCCCCCCTGCCCTACCCGTTGCCCTCGCCGCGCGTTCTCGAGCAGAAGAACGTCACCGTACCCATTCCCGCTTATCCCCTCTCCAAGGCTGTAAACGTCAAGCTCACCACCGTGACGAGGACGACGACCATCGCCGGCCACCCCACCGCCGTCGCCCTCCCTAGCGAGAAGCCGAAGAAGTACTGAACGACGATGCAGGGTCCCTTCCTCTCCCGTCCTCCCTCATCCCTTTTGCATTCTACCATCGGCCTATATCGTGTCCTCATCCGACTATATCGTGAAGCGATGCTGTACAATGCCGCTCTCCTCCATTGGTCCCTCCCGATGCCGCATCGCATCGTCCACGAAATACCTTCGGTGGCCCATAGTTAATGAGGTATCATGGACCGCTTTTTCCCCGTTCGTTGGTTTTTTTGTTTGACTGCTTGGCCGCTCTTGGGAGAGGAAATGAGCCTCGACTGTTTGGGTCCTGAGTGCTGAAGAGCGGAACCAAAATGGATGGAATCTCTGTCTCTCTCTCTCACACATACCAGCACGTCGATAGATCGGTTGATGATGAAAGAAAGAGATGGGGCAGGAAAATATGGACACCAAAGTGGAAGACGAGATGGAAATGCTCGGCGCGGGTGGGAGAAGGGGGCGCGGTGAGGACAGGACCGCCGCCCCGTGGGAGACAGGGGTGGAATGACCGAACGTGCGAAAATGACACGGGTACGGCGAGGGGTTTCACGCGGAATCGAGTGAAGTAGGTGGGCAGTAGAACGGGCTTGTCGGAGGTTAAGGGAAGGGAAATTAAGTAAATGACAGTGAAGGAAGAAAATGAGCCTCGAGAGGGAAGGACGGATAAGAATGAAAGCAGAAAAAATAAGGAAAGACGAGAGAGGTGGTATACGATCGGGCGCAGTTTGTCGCCATTGGAAGGACAAGAGGGGTGTCGCGTCATGACCACGGGTTAGCGGACGGGAAAGGCGTGCGAGCAGAATAGAAGGGAGACAGGAAAGGAGGGAAAGAGAGACAGGAGAAGGAGCGGGGACGGCGACAAGCCAAGCTCGTTGGGCAAGAAAGCTGCGCCAGCAGGATATCGACGTTGCCTAGGATGCCTCACGACGAGACAGCATGGCGAGGGAGACCGGAAGCACTAGGGAGAGGGGCGTACGGCAGAGAAGAGGAAAGTCGGCGGGGGAGGCTAGGTCTGGCGATGAGGGGTAGAGCATAAAGGTCCAACGACAATGCTGCCTTGCGCCACTCATTGCGTCTGACGCTTGACGTTTGTTGAAAGCCAAGAAAGACCCTCGAACAGTCCCTGAATAGGACGCAGCAGGATGGTCAACGGGTGAGAAGGCACCGCGACCGCAATGGTCAGCCACCAGAAATCCCCTTGACATACAAACACGCCTTCTGGACAACTGCAGATACGTGGACGGAAAGCAAACTGGCGATGCTCACCTCGCCGCTCGTAGCACAGCTGGGGTGGACAAACCAGGACCGATCACGCATCCGATGAAGCCCCAGTTTCTCCGTCACCTCCGCAGGGGACATGGCTGTGAGAACCGGAAAGGAAGGGAAGGGATTGAAAAGTAAAACGGTCAAAAGAGGTTGTCATCACTGTTGTTTCCTTTCGACGTCGGACGCGCTGGATCTGAAAAATAAGCCCTCTCTCCGGCCAGATGAATGATGCACTTCCTCCGTCATGAACAGGCTCCCACCACCATGCCTCCCCAGAACGACGAAGACAAGCCATTAAAAACCGACGTCAACCGGTTCCACTCACCGCCGGGCAAATCCTGCTTATTAGCGAACACAAGCAGCAGGCAATCACGCATCTCCCGGTCGCTGAGGATGCGGTGCAGCTCCTGGCGAGCCTCGTCGATGCGGTCGCGGTCCTGAGAGTCGACGACGAAGACTAGGCCTTGGGTGCCTGTGTAGTAATGTCGCCAGAGCGGGCGGATCTTGTCTTGACCACCAACGTCCTGTAGGAGTGGGGGAGACATTCGAGAAAAAAAGTGGATTCAGTTGCCATGTTCCGGGCTCACGGTGCCCCCGTGTCGTCGTCATAGTTCACCGAACTGAAGGTAAGAGACGCACCCAAACGTTGAACTTAACGTTCTTGTACTGCACCGTCTCCACATTGAAGCCGACGGTGGGGATAGTGGTCACGGATTGGTTAAGCTTAAGCTTGTAGAGGATGGCTGGGGTGAGAGGAGTGCGGTTCGAAGAAATATTAGGAAGCAGAAAGGTGGAAAACCAAACAAAGATACGGAAGGAAAACGGTATACTCACTCGTCTTTCCTGCCGCGTCCAAACCGAGCATCAGGATACGCATCTCCTTGTTGCCAAAGAGCTTGCCTTGCGATCGCGATGGGGAGGCACGCGCGACGATGGAGAGGGGACGGAAGGATGGATTAGTGTACTTTTCGAGAGCGGCTGGACAAGTCGAAGGGGACAGGGACTCGGGAAAGGCCCGGGACTGGCAACGCGATGCAGGTATCACGATCAAGGGATGTAACCATCGCCGAACACGCACCCATCGCTTTCGACAGTGAACCTCCCATCTTGGCGGAATGGAACGGGATGAAGAGGGAGGCAGAGTGATAAAGGAGGAAGGCGTGTGGGGCGTTCGTGAGGAGTAAAGACCGTGAGTGGTTGTTGTTTGCTGCTGCTGTTGTTGTTCCTGTCGTCTCTCGTCGTCGTCGTCGCTAGTCTCTCCGCCTGGCCGTCGTGGTCGTCTCGAGGTCGGTCTTCTTCGGTGGAGCTAGCCTAGGCCGGATGCTTCAGCCCGTGAGAAGGCCTTGCCGCAGTCATCTAGGGATCAGGTGTCGCCAAGTCCAAGTGGAAGATCGACGTCGACCTGCTCACGCGAGAAGGAAAAGGGAAGGGTCGAGCCGCTTCCTGAAACCGAAGGTCAGGGAGCCGATTGATGTCATCCGTGAACTACTCAGAGCAAATGCCTCCCCTCGAAGAGGAAGGGTGGAAGCGATATTTTCTCGTCTTCGCTCAGGGTGAGTACGTCAACCTTTCGCCCGGCAGATCTCTTCGACTTTCTGAGTTCCGAGTCGGGCGCCGGTTGATCCAGTACGATTATGGATCGACAGCCCACGAAGAATTTCGGATACCCGAGCTCCAGGCCTTGGCAGCATACCATGGCATTGAGGTGCGATGGCAAGGCGAGCCGGATGTCACGGTGTGTAATAGCTACAGAGTCATACGGTCGTACTTGCGTCAGAGCAGCCCCTTCCTGCTTTTCCGGCTGTCTGATCGGCTGTCTTTTCCTCTACAGCGTCCTTTCATGGTAGTTTGGCTTCGAGGAGATGAAGAGGCGAGAAAGCTCGGGAGCCGAGGTATATTGATCAGGTCGGTCTGGGAGTACTGGGCCGACGGGCGCTCATACGCAGAGGTACACGAGCTCAACAAGGCGGCATCTTCCAATTGGGTGAGTTGGGCTAGTCATCGCTTCTATTTCTGGGCACTCCATTGCCCAGGACGAGCTCCAAGATCTCTGCGCGACCCCTGCGCCTTAGTTCGAAGCTGTGCCCTTCCCGGCAAGCTCACACTCTTCTCCGATCTAGGCTCGCTACCAACCTCCGCAGAACTCCTGGCGCGCCACCATCTCGGCCTACAACCACACAATCCCAAAACCGCGCATAGTTCAGGTCATCGACTCGTTCTCCTATATGGCCTTCGAAGGCCCCGTCGTCCTTGGACCTTCTGCTCCCTCCTCGAACACTGGAAGGAACAAGAAGAGGCAGCAGGAGGCTGAGAGTGCCAGCCTGCCGGATGTGGAGTGGGGCGTGTTCGAGGAGTACAAATGGTCGGGATTACAGGCTATGCGTGCTGAGATGGAGGCGGCACGGGCGAGTGCAGGGCCTGAGTTGGATGCGCGAGAGGAGCAGAACTGCTCTTCAGTCAAGGAGGCAGTCGAGCCTACTAGGAATGTGGATCTCAAGGGGAAGTCCAAGGCTTTGGCCAATGCGATCGTTCCGGAAGGTCCGTCGATGGATCTGAACGACGACGGCGAGAGCAGTCCACGGTTTCGAAGGATATGGTTGGGCCGCAAGGTGAGTGTCAGATCGATCCAAGTGTCACGCGATAAGGTTGACCAAGCCTGGTGAGGCCTTGGCGCCCCAGACGAGCTTATTTACGGCATTCTCACTCCTCTCTGCGTTCTCTCTTCGTTTAGATCTGTGACTCCGCTCGATACCTCGTTGAGGATTTCAACCTGAAGAAGCGAGCATATATTGGCAACACTAGCATGGACGCCGAACTTTCTCTCCTCATGGCCAATCAAGCTCTGGTAAATATCCACGGGCTGAGCATGACGGCTCAGACTTTGTACCGACATGAAAGTGGTCGCGGTCTTGTCGTGAGATTTGTTTGGCTGGGTTGAAGGTTCAACGGGCTAACTCGCACGCCGATTCGATATTTCGATCTTGCTAGGCCGGGCCGGGGAAGTTGATTTACGACCCCTTTGCGGGCACCGGCAGTATGCTGTACGCGTGTGCAAAGACGGGCGCAATGGTCTTCGGCAGTGACATCGACGGCCGGACGATGCGCGGGAAAGATGGTGAGTACGGGAATCACTCCTCTCATATCGTTGATCTATGATCACAAGTCGATTCCGAACGAAAAGGGATCTGACGAGTTCACGTGTCATTGGTCCTGACGTGCTCACATTCACTTGACGGCGTCCAGGCGGGAAAGACTCGGGAATTCGAGCTTCAGCGCGACAGTATGGTCTTACTGCCCGTATCCTCAATTGTCTCGTCTTCGACGTGACGCACCACCCCTGGCGAACGGGCGGCTTCGTCGATGCTATCGTCACCGATCGTCAGTACCGTAGACCACTGCGCTTGGTCGTCGTCCCGGTCATCCGATTATGATGTTCACAGGATCGTCATTCCTTCCTCAGCTCCGTACGGAGTGCGAGCAGGCGCAAAGCGATTAGGCAAGAAGGACCCCAGCAAGCACCGGGAAGAAGCAGTCGTACTTGATGACGGTACCCTTGCACACGTGTGAGTTTCTTTCCTTGTCATTCTCGCAATCATTCGAAACTTTCAGCTATGAAGAAAACATTCAAGCAGCATCCTCGCGTTACCTCTCTTTCTTCACACAGGAAACAAGACTACGTACCTCCAACACGACCTTACCACCTCTCCCAGCTCATCCCCGATCTCCTCGACTACGCCCTCTATCTTCTCCGCCCAGGAGGCAGACTGGTTTTCTGGCTGCCCACCATCTCTGAAGACAATGAAGTTTTTGAAGCTCCCGTGAAGGACGGACTGAGGATCGTTAACCAGAGCTTGCAGGATTTCGGAAAGTGGGGTCGAAGGGTAAGTGTAGCTTGATAAGCTCCTGCCGGCGCGATTCTCATAGACTGATTATCGATACATCCCCTCTCCATTTTTTTCTGCTCTTCCTTTCCTTTTTCCTCCGATTCTCGACAGCTCATTACCATGGAAAAGACAGTCCACACCTGGTCGCAGATAAACTGCCTGCCGCCATCCGTACCCTTACCTGGCGACGCCGACCTTCCCGGCGAATTTCGAACGAGAGTGAGTCCCCTCGGATTCTGGTCGACTTCCGGCACGACAGGCCGTTCGCTCTAATTCGACCCTCGCCGATTTACTCTTACACATTTTCGCTTGCTGATGACGGTGACATGCGCCCCCTCCCCACTTTCGTATCGCAAAACACTTTCTCACAGTACTTCGCACCCTCTAGAAAACCAGATGACACAAGTAGCAATGGCACGAGGCGTTCGGACTCTGTTGCCCCTGCTTCTGTGGCTTCCGCGGCTGAGGGTGCGAGTGCCTGAGAACGTCCTCTGCTTTGCCGCCACCTCGGCGCGGATTTTGGCGGAGTGAAGTGCAATGATGATCCCGCTCACGCGGAGAGGTATAGAATACATTGTGAGCGCGAGTCTACTGAGTGCGGGGAAATAAGGGTGCTAGCCATGGAAGCATGAATGGATGGATAGGTGGATGGACAGATTGACAGAATGGGTGGATAAAGAAGTCCAAGTATGCGCGACGGTCCGGATGCTGAAGGGTCGAATCGTGAGGCAGAGATGCGAGATGCTTCCACTGCTGAACTACCACTCGCCCGATTGGTCCGCCATAGCATAGTCGTCTGCCTCCTCCCACCCGTTCTCGGCATCTTCCACCACCACCTCCCCATGCAAGTCTTCATCCATCCCATCCTCTTCCCTTTCCACTTCCGGCTCTTCCAGCTCGACCTCCACACTAGCCTTCCCTATCCCATTCGCCCCTTCCTCCGCTTCTGCTCCTTCACCCTTCCCCACCCCCGCTCCTCGCCTACTCTTCCCCGGCACCTTGACTTTCACGTTGAGCTCCAGCCAATCGTCGTAGTACCGGCAGTTGCCAGGATTCACAGGCCCGCCCGTGGCGCAAAAGTCGAAGATCGGACACTGCCCGCACGGAGCCTGAGTCCAGCCCAGGGGAATGCGCTCAGGACGGATGGCGCGGTAGACGAACGGCATACCGGAGGATTCCAGCGTCGTTCCGTCGGCCATCGTCTCCACCGGTAGAGGAGACGGCGTCCTATCCAGCCTTCGGGACTTGGATTTGGAAGACTCGCGTCGCTCCTTGTGCTTGTGCTTGTCCTTCGACTTTGACTTGGATCTGGACGGCTTGGAGGACGACCGGGAGCTCTTCCTCTTCGACGACCCTTTCCGCTCCTTTCTCCTCCGTTCCCGCTCCTTCTCCCTCCTGCGCCGCGACGATGATGACCTATGCCTATGTCTTGACGAGTGTGAAGACCGGGAATGGCTTCGTAAGCGGTGCCTTTTGTCCTTTGATGACCGGTGACGCTTGCTCGACTTGGAACTCGAACGCTTTCGCTTCTTGCTCCCGCTCTCGCTTCCGCTGACCGAACCAGATACGGAACCAGAGTCGGACGCCGAGTCTGAAACGGACGAGTCGGAAGCGCTTCCACTCACGCTCGCCGAGGCCGAACTCGACTTGCTTCGTGTTCCTGTCGAGCTCTCACTGTCGCTCACGCTCTCCGACTCGCTCTCGCTGCTGCCGCCACTCCTGCTCCTACTGCTGCTGGACTCATCCACGCTCTCCCAGCCCGGTCTGGAACCCTCTTTCCACTCCTCGTCGTCAGCTCTGCCGACCGCAGCTCGAGGGATGATGGGAATCTTCTCCAGCTCCCCGTCGTAAACGAGTACGTCTAAGAGCGCTTCAATGTGTTCCGGCTCCAAGTTGACGTCCGTGATGCCGGATGATTTGATGAACTGGCGCACTTGTGCGATGGTGGGTAGGCTTGCCGTGCGTGACGTGGGGAAAAGAGCATCGGAAGAGCCGCCCTTGGGAAAGGACTGGGATGATGGGAAGCGATATGCACGTGGTGTGAACAGAGGAGCCATTAGCGAAGTAAATGTACGAGCTGGCTCACCCTCTCCCTGATAAAGGCCAAGCAAGCTTTGGACACAAAGCTGATGAACTCTGTATCCAGTTCATTGTCGGTATACCAAGGTCCACCGGTCAGTTCCGTCGAAGGTGTAAGGTTGTAGAGCATGTACAGCTTGCGTGTCGGATGCTTGACGGACTTGACGCTTTTGATCATCTGCTTCTGCTCCAGCGACTTGAGATAGCGAGTAATGAGCGTCTGGTGAAGTCCTGTCCGGACCTTCAGAGTTCGCGTCCAAATGCCTGCGGAGGGAGCAGGGTGGAAGGTCAGGAGAGGGAGGCACGGATGGTAAGAGTAATCTCATGTCAACTCCACTTTAGTTACGGACTCACCTTCATTCCCAGATTCCCGGATGTGCTCGTAAAGCAGTTGCTCATCGCGCTCAAGAGCGTTTGCCCTGTGACACGGGGTAGTCAGAAAGGAAAGTTAGTCGCTGAAACCAGTTGTAGGAAAGGCGCCGCACACTCACGCCTTTGCTTCGGTCTTGGCGACCGCCTTGTATTGAGGTCCCGCTTTGGTTTGCAGCACTCGAAGAAGTCCCTGAAGAAGACACGGACCAAGGCACAAACAAGAAGCTCGAGATCAGATGAAGCCCTATCGGTGACACATCATACAGTTCCGCCTCTCACCTTGCGCAACAACCCGTTGACGGCAGCTAGCCGATCTGCAATCTCGACGTCTGCGAAACGTGTAGAGAGATCCTCCTGCATGAGAAGCTGTAAAACGGTGACCAACGCCGTGACAAAGGAAGCGTCAGGCCGAGTCATCTCCAAGGCTTCTCGTCTAGCAGGGCTCTGGCAGACGCTCGGCCCGCGGTCGCAATCATAAATGTCCGAGCTACACTCACCGAGCCAGGAGCGTTGAGGCAAACATCGTAGAGCCTGGCTTCAAAGGGCGAAAGGCCCTTTGTTCCGGATGAAGAAGAGCTGGATGCCCTCGGCATTTCTGTGATGGACACGCCCGAGCCGGGCGAGTAAGGGAAGGGGGTAGATGAGTGGAGTGAGTTGACCCTGCTCAGATCTCTTCTTCCCAGTCGCTCAAGCAGATGACCAAAAGCCTGTGGACGGTGCTACAGCCGTCTATCTCCGTCTACTTCCGAACATCCAGTTATTGGGGTAGCTCCTTCGAAGATCACGAGATGTGCGTGCAACCTCTTTCTCTCCACCCAAGCTTCGTCGTTGCCATGCCATCTTAGCGACATGAACGACCCTTACATGCCTATAGCGGGCGCTCTGCGACCAAGCGGTGCGCCTCAAGTTCCATAATGAAGCGAGTTTTAAGTCCTTAAAGCGGCCGCTCGACTCCGCTCACACGGCGTGGCCTGCATTGTTCTGGCTCCACAGAGCACGTCAAACTCGCTTTTGAGGCGGACATGGAAGTGAGCGACGGGTCAGCGGAGAGCTTCACCCAGCGACGAATATTTGCAGTGGTCAGCAACGTGGATAGGGATGTAGAAGAGGCGTGGTGGGTCATCTTCCGGTGTCGGGGCCGGGCGCCCGAGCAGTGCAGCTGGTCTAAGCATGGGTGGTGGTCTTTACTTAGAAAGAGGCTGACACCCCCATTGATCTCGCTTGGGACTACTATAGCGTGTTTATTTTCCGTTTGCGGAAAAACGACCCCAAACAAGCCGTCGTTGTCGGCATTATACCCATCGTGAGCGAAACCTCTCGTCTCTATGGACAGTTGAGCGCATATCGTTGAGGTTACCTAAATTGAATGCCCCATGCGTACTGTTCTCTTAGTATCAAGATTTTAAGGTTACCATGTCCCAGGTCCAGTCTGCTTCGGCTGCACAAGAGGCTTTGACGGCTGCCCTGCTAGGCAACTCGAAGCGTTCCGGTAAGTCTTTTTATCGACTCGTCTCCGGTCCTGGCAACTTCTGTCTGACGCTCATTTCTCTCTGGTGTTCATTTACAGCCGATTTCCAATTCATAGTCTCGTCTGAAGGCATGGAAGCGAGCGGCATATCCACTGACAGGTGAGTTGCATAGCGGGAGGTAGGATCTGTCAACGTCTGTTGATTGCAATCGGGCCGGTTGGATGACGTTCTTATTGGACGCGACACTAACATACAGAAAGTACTCGCCGCTGATTGCTACAGTCAGACTTTGAGGGACTTCATTGTCATCACTAAAGATCTAGTTGCGATAGCAAGTAAGCTTTCATTCGCCTACCTCACTCCCATGCCGCTCTTGTACTCATAACAACTTTCCTTCCACCGACCGCTCTAAGAAGAGCAAAAGTTTACCAAAGAAAGTGGCAGTCACGCGTGGACCGCCGCCTATTGGTCGCGATTGCCTCCTTCCGCTAGCAAGAGGCCGCTTCCAGCATCCTCGAATTGTGAGCAACACCTCGACAATCGGACGCAGATTACCTCTATCACTCTTGCATAATATATTCTCACGATGCAGAGAACCGATCCCGTGCTATACTTAGCACGGCCTCGTGAGCATGGGCTGACGTATGTGCATCTTTGTAGCAGATGCTTCTCTACCTGCTAAGTCGGGAGACGGGTTAGGCGAATCTTCGGGGTTAGAATATATGAAGTGAGCGTCACTATTTTGAGGTATAAAACGTCATTCTTTACGGAGTTGGGTTACGTCCTCTTTATTGTGCCCTTTTTATTGATTCTCTTTGGCTCGCATGGCAGGGTCCGAATTGGGACATGGAACGTGAATGGTCGCTTACCGGAGGAAGACATCTCGTCTTGGCTGCAGGCCGACTCGCACCCTGATTTTCTTGTGCTAGGGTGAGACAGCATTCGTAGCTGTGCCAACAATCTGGAACATGGCTGACACTGAGGCCGTACCTTTGCTCTCCTCTTAAGCTTTCAAGAGCTTGATCTTAGCACGGAAGCGTACCTCTATTGGACGCCCTTTCGAGAGCAAGCCTGGAATGAAGCCATAATGGCTGGCTTGGGTCCACTGCAGTCACAGTATACGAAGGTGAGACACCTTCACTGCGATCCTTCGCTAATTAACCCTCAGCCAACACATAGTTCTCGTTGTGGCAGATCGCCTCGAAGCAACTCGTTGGCGTTCTCCTCCTAGTCTATGCTAGCGATGCCGTCGTCTCGAAAATCTCCGACATCAGCGTTAGCTCAGTCTCTCTGGGCTGGGGCGGATGGACAGGCAACAAGGGTGCGGTGGGCGTGCGCTTCAGAGTAGATGCGGACGACGGTAGTGGAGAGGTGGAAGGGAAGGACGAAGAAAGCGGGTCGACTCAAAGCGCCGGCACCTACGTAACCTTCGTCAATTCGCATCTGGCCGCCTTTCACGATCAAGTCGAGCGAAGAAATTGGGATCACAACGAGGTTATCAAACGGTTGACGTTCCCGAGAGGAGAAGGCACCAGTCCGTTCGACGCGGATCGGCTCACGGGGGGCGACGAAGTGCCTACTGTGCCGGGCCGACTCTCCATGTTTGACAGCCAGTGAGTCCCCTTTTAATGGAGGAAGCTACCTGGGCTGGCTAATTGGCTATAACCCGTCTCACGCCTTCTCTTTACGTTTTTCCGCCTACCCGCAAGCTACATCTTCTGGTTTGGTGACCTGAATTACCGCATGGATCTGAGCATCAATGAGGTGAAACGGCTGCTGCAACGCAAACAGTACAGTGTTCTACTCAAATTCGATCAGGTGAGCGATCTCGTTCTTTTTTTCATCCTCGCAACCACCGTAACCGTCCAAATCTGCTGTCTCACCACTGTATATTTGCACGGGATGGCAGCTCCACGCTCAGAAAAGGCTCGGAGCTGCATTTGCGAATTTCATGGAGGGAGAAATTCGCTTCCCTCCGACGTTCAAGTACGACGTGAGTTTGGCACGGTCGTCAAGTCCTTGTTGATACCTGCTAATCGATATCACATCACCCACTTGCACAGGTGGGCACGAATATCTTTGATACGAGGTGGGCACACCCTTGCGTTCGTGACCAACCGGAGAGCTCGAGAGTGTTCAAAGGCCCTCGTATTTTACCCCTTCAGCGAGAAGCGACGGATTCCGGCTTGGACTGACCGAATTCTATGGCACGCTCATCGACGTCCCGGTGGTGTCAAGCTGATCAGCTACACGAGCCATCCAGAACTGCTAGGTTCGGATCATAAGCCGGTATCTGCGTCGTTTATCGTCTCTGTGAGCAAATATATAAATAGTTGGCATCCAACTCACGCATGAGAGACTATCCTGACTGTCGCCCCCCTCACTTGCGCGGGGTTTGACCTTGGCCAGCTCTCAACGCCGCGGACGCCGAATCCATCGGAGGCCCCCGTTGCGGGTGATGTGCGAGCGAGCGAAGATTCGGCGACTGCGGATCCGATGACAGTGGAGGAGTATTCGGGGGCTGGAGCCGAGGCAGGGTCGGTTGGGTAGATTTTCGGTTTTTAGAGGGCAAGCCTGGAGACTTGATCAGTCTGCGGTATATTTATGTGCTGCGTGAAAAAAAAACCCTCTTCCAATGACCGGTTCGCCATGTGGATGAGACTAGTCTTACAAAAACGTTCTATCGTACATGCATTGCTGTCATCCGTCTCGTCCCGACCATGACCATGCAAGAAAGGTCTCGAACCGTTGCAAGGGGCGAAGAGGATGTTAGTTCTCACGCCATTGATGACCGCACTGCGCATTTGTGCATCTGGATGGGATAAACAGTAGGATGTTCGGAGAGCAGTCAGCAACAGGGATTTTCGATCGCGCTATCGTAATGGAGGAATCGATGCTACACACTTGTAGAAAGTCGTCACTGCGAAATGATGGTAAACGAAAAGGCAGACGAAGACGTGAAGATGGACATTCAACACATGTGCACAATGAGCATGCACGACGACGGAAAACAAAGTAAAAGACCCACTTGGCTCGTCTGCCGATCGGATCTGCAGCTGACGGTAGAATGCGCGCTGGTTCTCGCACTTGGGACAGATGGCTGCAACAGGGAGGGAAGGCGGCAGAGGCGAGTACGGATTGTTGGCACGTCGGCTGACCAACTGGCAGACTGACAAGGTAGACTCGGGCCCTGCAGCGAGATGCACGCAAAAACCGAGGTTACGCACCCTCTGTCTGGTCCACGCCCTTCCAAGCTTCCTCGCCGCCAAGAACGTCGTCAATCTCTTTGCGCTTCAGACGGAGGCGGGAAGTCATCTGGAAACGGCGAGTCAAACGAAGGTTAAGAGAAGGGAGGGATCAGGCCAAAGTGAAAGCACGCGCGAGAGTTGAGAAGTGATGCGAGCGGGAGGTACGACTACGTGGCCGGCTCACTGGCTCACCTGCTTCTCGATGGGGAACTCGTAGGGACAAGTGGGGCAGCCCCACTTGTTCAGCCCGTCGTCGCCCTTTTGCACGAGAAGGATGTTAGCGCAGGTCGGGCAAAACAGCATTACTGCACCAAGGAGGATGAAAGGAGAGAAAGGCGAGAAAGAGGGTGGACGGTGGAGGCACGATGGGACTTGCTCGCCCTTCAAGGAAGCACGTCCGTAAGTGCGAGTGGTCAGTGCACAAGAAACTGCGGTGGCCTGCCGCAGTCAATGAGCGCAACCCAGATGCAATGACAGTTGGTGAGCAAAGGCGGCGGTGACATACAAGCACGAGTGGCTATGGGCAGGTCTTCGAAGGACAAGAGGGACATCTACTATCGACTGGGGAAGAGTCATGGTGAGTCCCTTTAACGATAGGCTTTGCTCCATCCGTGTGCTGCTTCTTCGTTTTTTGGGAGAGGGGCTGATCATTGTCCTGCTGCTCGTCTCCCTCCTTCCCTCTCCTTTCGCGCAGGTTACCGCGCCCGCTCAGCATTCAAGCTCCTTCACCTTGACGAGGAGTATGGCTTCCTGCGCCCAGAGGCGGGCGTTAAGAGAGTGGTGGACCTGTGCGCTGCCCCAGGCAGCTGGTCGCAAGTGCTTTCGCAAAAATTGAAGTGAGTTACATCCGGGCTGGTCGAGGAAAGCCCATGGGCCTCGTTGTTGGATGTTTCGTGGAGTTTTATCTTGCTGTGTAGCAAATGACGTGATAACTTATCTGTGATCTCTCGTTACTGACAGTGTGGACAGAGCGAAGGAGGGTACCAGCGGTGAACGAGGCCCCGAGCCGGCGACGATTGTTGCCGTCGACTTGCAGCCGATGGTAGGCTCAGACTGCATTTAAGTGCACGAGTTCGCGATAGTGGGAAGATTTTCGGAATTGACCTCCCCGTCTGTTTTCACTATGTCTTGTCTTCCCGTGTATGAAGGCTCCACTTCCAGGGGTGATCCAGCTTCAAGGCGATATAACGAAAGATTCTACGGCGAGACAGATCATCAGCTACTTCCAAGGCGAGAGGGCTGACTTGGTCGTGTGCGACGGGGCTCCAGATGGTGAGTGGGCATTGACGATCTGGGCACATTTAAATTTCGTACGCACATTGGGCGGCTTCGGCTTCAGTTGCATCGGAGAAGATCATGTTGACCTATTTGTTATTGTTTTTCTCTGCAGTCACCGGCCTTCACGATCTTGACGAGTATATTCAGGTACAACTCTTGCTGGCGGTAGGTTCGCCTCGCAGTCGTCTTGCCGAGTCTCCAGCCATATTTGGCTCATCAGGCCGAGGCTCATTTTGTCGAACTGGAGGCTCGAGGCTTACCCGCATTTGGCTCTGTTCACGCCCAGGCTCTCCAAATCACCCTCCACGTCCTGCGCCCAAAGGGCACCTTTATCGCCAAGATCTTTCGGGGAAGGGATGTGACGCTGTTGTACTCGCAACTTCGGTGCTTCTTTGAGAAAGTTGAGGTGGCCAAGCCGAGGAGCTCGAGGGGAAGCAGCGTCGGTATGTTCGCCTCTTTGATGCGAAAAGATGGGACCCGTGTGGTACAATTGCACAAAGTGAAGACGAGTCAGGTGGCTGATGCTTTATGTGCTCGATATCGTCACACAGAGGCATTCGTCGTCTGCCAGAACTATACCCCGCCGTCAGGCTATGTCCCTTCGATGGATCGACCTCTGCTCGACTTTTCTTACGCCTTTCTCCCTGCTCCTCCATTGGCCGCTGACGTGCCAGAGATCGTAGCGGACACCGAGCCGACTGTGCCGCCACTGGATCAGGAAAGACGGAGGGAAGAGCTGTTCGGAGATGGAAACGCCGCCAACGGCCGCAGGTCCATCGCTGCTTTTGTCGCTTGCGGAGATCTGAGGTAAGTTCATAGTGAGACGGCGATTCTACTCCTCTCCCTATTCGGTCGAAGTCATTCCCTCGCTCCATCTGTCCCGCTGAGAGCCCGCGTTCGAAGCATCCTTGCTCACTGTGACCTGACCCACGCTTTCGTCGACAACCATACGCAACCAACAGCTCCTTTGACTCGGACCGCAACTACCCTTTATCTCTGAATGAGGACGGCAGCGCGCCAGAGTCTTCGCTGGCGCCCATAGCACCACCCACGACGCCTGCATACAAGGCGTTTCTAGATAAGCGACGAGCGGGCGAGTTGGACTGGGTTAGAATGCGCCGGATGATGCTTTAAGGACGACACCCTGGCGCGGGCGACCGGATGGCTTGCCGGCCTTTTCACATGTAAACTGCCCCGTTTTCCACGCAGGCTTCCGCTGAATGCTACGAAAGCTTTGCAACCAGGTGTCGCTTGTGTGTGACGTGTTCTAGCCTTACTTCTTTTTTACTCACGTTTAGGGGCGAGATCTGAAACTCATCAGCGCTTCTTCGCCCCGCACCGCACGTCTGTCTGTCTCACCCCCGAGAGTGTTGTCTCCATCCACCCGAAAAGCACGTCACTGCGCGATCTTCCGGACGGCTTGATGCAGGAAGCACATGAAGCTCGCGGCGTCATCGCCTGGGCTGCTTTCCTCTTTTAGACATGAGATACGTCCATGTCTATGTCGTAAAGAGCGCAACCTTGTGAAACGCCCGCTGACGCTCACATCCACTCTGGCTGGCTCTGGCCGAGTGCGCGGGTGAAATCGGGACGGGCCGCTCGGACAAACTCGCTCTGATATTGTCACGCTCGATCACCTCAACCCCGCGTCGACCAAGCACCGACCTCAGCTCTGGCTCCCCCTCCATAACTACATCGCCCATACTGGGCGTCGCCGTTTCGGTCTGCTGCCCACTCGCCTGCTACATATATGGGGCCGCTGGACCTCCGTCTGGAACGGCCCCTTAACAAGAACTACCACCGGCCACGACACAGCACGATTGATTTCCTCTTGACCACTCTGTAGCCTATCATCCCACCTCTCTGTCGCTCACTTCTATCATTCTTCTCATCTCTTGCGACGCTCGCCAGTTAGACCCTCTTGTCTGTCATTCTTCCTCTTCACATTTGCCAGGATCGAATACGCACCCACTCCCATCTTCACGCCAAACAACCGCCGTCTTGTAGCCATGTCTCGCCAGCACCGCCGTCAGCCGCTCTTCACCTCCTGGTTACCCGCCCTGGGTCCGCCGTCTCCCGCTCCAAGCGCTCCCAGCCAGACGACCTATTTCGATGGCCCTCCCGCCAGCACTCAAACTCCAGCTTCGCTCCCCGAGCCAGAGAACGAAGCGAGCGTGCTCGGGGGGCAGAACGAGGGCCCGGCCTGGGACGAAGAGGAGAGTGGGGCCGGCCCGTCGACCATAGGCGACCTTCGCAGGACACTTGTCCCCTTCCCCTTTGCGCCCTCCGCGCGACGGGACAGCGCCTCGTCAACCGCTTCCGGGGTTCCCTCTGCTATTCACAGCGACCTCGTCTTCGCACCTGACGTTGCCATCCCATCGCCTCAGGCGGTGGCTCACCCTGCGGGAAGGGCTTGGTGTGTCGAAGAAGACGACAGCGACAACACGCCGCCGAGCCTGAGCACCTCCCCCGCGAGCCTTGCGCCTTCCAGCCTGCGCGAGCCTGCCTCGCCCCTCGTAGCCCCCGTCGGTCGCGGCGTTTTCTACCCTGGCGGTGCAAAGGACGCGTCGGGCCTCGTTGGCGAAGAGGAATCTGACCGCCAACACGTCTTAGTTGGGACTGGAGCAGATGCCATCAACCGTTGCAACGTCAACAACTCCCAGGAAACGGGCGGCGGCGACCGCACCCATCATGCTGCCAACGTTAAAGTGCGCCCCATGCACAGGGACGACCTGGAGCGCGTCAGGAACCTGCACGCATCGGCACTGCACGGAGAGGAGGAGGACGGGATGGATGCAGAGATCGTGAGTTTCGTTTAAAATGTCCTTACGCTTCCCCAATGATGACGGGGAGGTGCCGTTGTCGTTCGACGAACGACCGAGTTGGGGCCTGGCGGGCGCTTGTGTTTCTCTTCCCCTTTCTCTCCATCACATCGTCTTCTTGCTTCCTCATCCCAAGTTGTATCATCATTGCCTTCACGGCTATCCCTTGTATCCTGCTTCCTTCCTTTTTCCTTGTACCTGTCTCTGGTTCGCGTCGTGTCACATAACCGTTCTCCTCGCTGAAGGCCTTCTTCACCTGCTACCGTTGACTGCTAATGATCAATCGTTGTCTTCCCTCGTCGCTTTTCTTTGCCCCATCGTTCCCGTGCCGATGACAGATCAAACGTTCGGACGAGTACGCTACCTCGACCGGCTTCCTCCTTCGTCTGCTCACCGACCCTTCCCATCTCTGCCTCGTCGCCGAGGTTGAGCATAATGAGCCCTGCTCCTCTTCCAGCACTCGTTCATCATCACCGGCGGACGGGACTCAGGAGGCTGCAGCAGGAACGAAAGGAGATGACGAAGAGCCTCTTTGGGCCCCTCCTCGCTCGCCTTTCTCCATATCATTCTATTATCGCCACGCTGTCCTGGCCTCTAGTTCTACTCCCACTTCCGCCTCTTCCTCCCCACTTTCTACGTCGCCGGTGCTTTCCCGTCGCCCATCCTCTCGCCTCTCTCCTCCCAAGCGGAACGTCGTGGGCTGCGTCAGCGCCCGGCTCTTTGAAAGCCGCTCTCCCGCCTCCTCCGGGCTCCGCTCCCCGAGGCTCGTCGACGAGGACGAGTTTCACGAGCTCCACGTCCTTACCCTGGCGGTGAGCGGCACAGCGCGAAGAAAAGGAGTGGCCAGACGACTGCTGGAGGAGCTGTTCCAGAGGGTGCTGAACAGCAGCAGCAACGGCTTCAGATGCGGACGAGGTGACGTCGGCCTCCGGACCGCTCTTCCCGACGCCCCTCGTCTCCGCGCCACCCTTCACGTGCACGCTCTCAACTTGCCGGCGCTGTCCCTTTACTCGTCTCTGGGCTTCGTGCGCGCGCGAGCAGAAGGCGAAGGTGTCGGGGATGGAGAAGAGTCGGATGGGAAGGTGGAGGGCTACTACCGTGGTGTGAGGGACGGCGGGATGGGCATGGCTGCTGGGGGGCCGGACGGGCTGAGGACAAGCGATGCGGTTGCGCTCGCCAGGTGGTTGTGAAGGTCCTCTTTCGCCGACGCCTGTGTCCCTTGGCATTTCGTATCCCTTCGGATTTTTTTCTGTGTCGTGTTCACCTTGCTCTGATCCATCTATCCATACCTTACCTTCCCCCGTTTCCGCTGTGCGGCCCAGCCCACTTTGATTGCTCGACACTTGAGAATGGACGGAGACGTCCTTGGTGTAATATACTTGACGTATATAGACCAGACGCTTTCCTCGCTCCTCATGCACACACATACCCTACACAAAACTCCTCTGAGTCTGCGTACCTCTCTGTCCGCCTGAATGAATGTATTGCGCTCCGCCTTCCGGTCTTCTCCGGGGCCGTATTCATTGGACCTTGAATGAGAGCCGTGGGTTTTTTCGTCACCATGGCCTCATTGAACTCTCCTCGAACTACCTCACTCCCTCCTCGGGAGCCGAATGCTGAAAAGGCGTCCCCTCCACTACGGTCGGCAATCTTCTGCGGAGAGTACCACCATCTAAATCTCCAGCGCGGGGCTCCTCTCTCTGATCGGCACGTGTTTGACGCCGGCAGCGGCGGCTCGGCAAGGATTGCTTGGCTACCACCACCACCTCGGACCGCTCAGCTCGACACCCGACCCCCTTCCTTCGGCGTCGTCAGCTCGTTGACCTCTGCCTCGGTCTAAGCTGACCACTGCGACCGCGACGACGGACGATCGTACGACACCAACTCGGATCTCCCACCCCGTGCGTCCGGGCGTATCACCGAGCCCGCCGTTGTCTCATCTCACTGCCCCGCTCACCTCGACCCCGTTTTGCTGCTACCACATGACCCTCAGTTTTCCATTCGGCCTGCCCCAGCCTACGTCTTGCCTGTGATCCCTTTGCATCGCACCGCACCGGCGTTGGCAGCGTCACCTCACACCGCACATGAACCCTCGTCTCCGCAGTTCGCCAACTCAAGCGCCGCGCTGAATTACCATCTCGCCAACATCTCGACCTGAGCCGAACAGGCAGCTCTCTCGCCTCTTACACTCCCTACCAACTGGCCCCACCTCACCCCACCTCGTCACTGTAGGCCTCTACCTCTCCGCTCTCTCCCTTCAGACCCGCCCCGTTTGCAGGGCATTCGCAGACGTCCGCACCCGGAGGCCGCTCTCGCAACAAACAACTCGGACCGGCCGCCCGGTCCTCGCAGCATCGGCTGTGTCGGCAGTGGCAGCGAGACCATGGGCGCAGTCGGCCACGAAGCACCATCGCCGTCGGCTGTCGAGGCGCGGGAGCGCAAGCGAGGCCCCGCCAGTTCGCCATCGGACTCGGGGTCGGCTGACTGGGGCGCCGCTTCTTCCTTGAACAACAGTGCAGCAAGTGCAGGTAAAAGTGGCGGGGCGGGCGGGGGAGGAAGGAATCGGAGCAGGACAACAACGGCGGCGAGGAGGACTAAGACAGAAAAGGACAGAGGGAGGATCGATGGCGGAACTGGCGGGGAAGCGACGAGCAGGGGTGCGGGGAGTAACGCAGACGACGACGATCAAGGCAACGAGAAAGGGGAGATCGCGATGAGGCACGGACTGAGAGTCATCAACAGAGTTCATAGGTGCGTGCGCGGAACGGCTTGTTCGTCGGTTTGTTCCTCGTCTTCGGCCTGTCCTGGCGGAGTTCTCACTCTCAACTTCCTCTGGTGTGTCTAATCCATCCTTGGTCTCGTCTCAAGAGCGTGAGTGGTCTGCCTGTCTGCACTTGCTTGCATTGCGTTGACTACGCTACAGACCCGCCTGACGTTTTTTTCTCTCGCCTTGTTGGTCCTTACACAGATGCACGGCCTGCCGAAAGCAGAAGATGCGGTGCGAGGGTCCCGAGAACGCTCCCTGCCGCCGGTGCAGAACGGCGGGCATCGAGTGCATCTTCGAGAAGCCGGCGAGGGAGCCTGCTTTGGGAGATGCCGGCTTAGAGTGAGATTTCCCGCTGTTTCCTGGGACCACATTTCGGGTGACAGCTATGTGCCACAGATGGCTCGCCAACGACTGATTCATATCCCTCCTCGTTTTCGTCGTCGTAGACGCATTCGAACGCTTGAAACTCAAGTGACCTCGATGCAAGGCATGCTTTCCGAACTCGTACACACCCTTAAATCTGGCGCGCTACACCATCATGGCTTTGGTCCTTCGGCGCCACCTGTCCCCTTCTCTCGATACCCTCCGCCACAGCCGGTGATGGCTTCACCGACCGCTTCTGCGTATCAACCACCTCCCATGAACGGAGCGCAACCCTATGCTCCGCCAAGCCATCCGTTTCCTGCCCCCAACGTGCCGCCACCGTCCCACCACAATCTTCTCCCGCAGACGGACATGAACCCGAACGCGAGCCTGGAGTCCGTCGGTCATCGCCGCTCCGGCCCGGTGCCCCACCCCATCGTGCCCGTTCGTCCTCGGCACCGCTTCAGCGGCGACGCCTATGTGCCCTCGAGCCCGTACACCCCTGGAAGCGGAGGGAGTGGTGCGAGCCAGCCGGACGGGCGCATTTCGCCTGCTATCGAAAGCGGCCATCTTCCACACTTCCGACAGCAGCAGGCGCAGCCCCCCACGCCCCCCTTCGTCCAGTCTCTACATCAGCCACCGCAGCCGTATGCCTTCTCGCCGCGCGGATCAATGGGTCCCCACCTGGCGTCCATGCCTCCTCCGCTCCCTGCCGCTAGGGCAGTTCCGCCGACGCCCATGCATGTGCACTCTGGCTCGTCCAGGGTCCCTCTTTTCGGCGATCATCAAAGCACAGCTTTCAGCCCTCCTTCCAGATCCGTGTCACTGCAGCGCCGTCCATCAGACTCCTATCACACGCCCCCGCCTCAACATCATCCTGGCCGCCATCTCCCTTCTTCATCTTCCGTCGCACAGCCCTCTGCCACCGCCATAGCCGCTGTCCCTGTACCAAACGCTTCGACGTCGACGAAGTCTGTCGATCCCCATCATCGTCCGACTCTGGTCGATGTACATTTCGAACACCGCCGCCCCCCGCACTCGCTGGTTCTACGATCGGAGGAGGGGGATCGAGCGGAAGCGGAGGAGCTACCTTCCCACGGCCTCGCTGCTCCCATTGAGGCTCTCAGAGGTCTCGCCGACGCCGCGGCTGATGCGGCTGCCGCCGAGGAGGAGGAGAAGATGGAGGAGGAAGCTCGGAGGACCGATGGAGCTGGTGGCGGCGGTGACCTGGATGGACTACGCGGGCATCCGGAAGGCTCTAACAGTTATCGTACCGGCCCGGGGAACGGGAGCACGGAAGACGAAAGTTCTCTGCAGAGTGGCGGATCGAGCATGGCAGGTGGAGGGAGGAGTAGGAAGAGGAGGAGGACGAACAAGCACGAGGCGTCGGGGGGACGGGGAGCTGCCGAAGAGGCATTTCCCGACGTCGTCTCCAAAGGTATCATCGAAGAGCGAGAGGCGGCAGAATTGTTCGAGGTGTGAGTGGCCCTTCTTCCGGTCGCTTTTTGCACAATGACGATGTCGGTCCGGTCGATCCGCTGATTACTGATATCCTGAACGTCTCTCATGGCTGGGCCCCGCCCATCGTAGTTTCAGAGATCGCTGTCTTACGTGGATCCAGATCTTTGGGCCGACCGACTCGTTCGAATCCGTGCGGAAGAGATCGCCGTTCCTCGTCGATGCCATCTGCTACATCGCTGCCCGCTCGCTGTCCGGTTCAGGTGGGCACGCGGTCCAATGTTGAACTAGCTGGCCGGGTTCGAAAAGGCTCATCCTATCTTACGCATCTTTCTGATTTTGTCGATCGATGTTATCCATCGTAGGGTCACCTTCACAGACATTCCTCCAGTGCAAGGAAGAAGCCTTCTCCATCGCTCAGCGCACCCTCTTCGCTCCTGTGGCCAATAAAGACGTCGTTGGTGCCATGTGAGTGTCTGAGTGGACCCCGATCAACTTGTAGGCGCACTATGTCCATCTCCCTCCTTTGCTTTGCGCTCAACTCTCGACTGCTTCTCTTCGACTCGTGTGACGCGTCCAGGACCCTTCTCTCCGCTTGGAACGACAACGGTTGGTTGCCCCTGGGTCACGCGATCCGCATGGCTCAGGAGCTGGGCATGGACAAGGACTTTGAGAAATTCGTTCGCCGCGTCTCCGCGCCCAACCATCCCGGCTACGGACTCGAGGAGGAGAAGGCGCTGCTAGCGAGCGCGAGGATTTGGTGCACGCTGTTTCTGTTTGATCAGCAGGTCAGTCGAGCTTGGGGCCATCGTTTCGATTAAACCCGAGTTTTATGTCCACGATTCTTTCTCCCAGGTCTGGCGCCTCGGTCATTCTCGAACTGGGTCCATTGAGATTCGTGTCTGAAATTTTTTTTCATGTCCTCCCTCGCCTACACCCTCGTTCTCGCTTCCGCCCACCGCAGATCGGCTTCGGTGTCGGTCGCACGCCGATGCTTAGGGAAAGCAACGTGCGTGGCTGTCGAGAAATTCTGAAGCACCCGCTGAGCGACAGCACGGACCTTCGTTTCATCTCCACCGTCGAACTGCTTTGCATTCGAGGTGAGCTTGCGTCGCTTGACGGCGACTTTTCCTCCCGTTCCACGAGTTCTTTCATCGATAGCGGCGTCGCTCATGACGCCTTTCGCTTCTCAGCCAAGCACTACGCCGCCCTCGAGCCTTTCGACGCGCCGGTGGACCAGAAGATGCTGGACCAAGCCAACGAGATCGAAGAAGATCTGCACGGATGGCTCAGCTATTGGACGAAAGAGTGCAGCGGTGCGCGCTTTTTTTGTCCCTTTTTGATTTCTTCTTCTCGGCTTACCTTCGCCTTTGACTCTTCTGGTCCGCAGAGCGAGGCTATGGTGAAGACTCATTCTTCCAGCACAGCCTTCGGATCCAATCCTACTATGGCCTCTTCTTCATCGTCTGCACAGCGCTCCGTGGCATCTCGGACCCTTCGGATGCGCTTAGGATGGGCTCGGTGCAGAAGGAGTTGACGATGCGGGCCGTGCGCGAGGGTATGACATGCATCGATTTGGTGTTGAGCAGTCGGCCCTACTACGAGGTGAGTGTCGGGGTCTCCGGTGATCTGCGAAACGGGGGCGAAACGTGGGCTCACCGAGACCGGTTGCCGTGTGCGATGAACAGGGGCTATCGTGGGCTCCTCATTATACCCACGCGACGGCGGCCTTCACATGTGTCTTTCTGATCAAGGTGGCCCGCCTGTTCCCGCGCCAAGTGGACGTGCATGCCATCTTTGCCGCGTCGGAGCGCCTGGCTCACCGGTTGTCCGAGGTGCCGGCGACGAAGTACAGCCGGATCATCCGGATCCACCTGGCTCACGCTTGGGACAAGTTTGCACGTTCTTCGCCCACCATCGCCTTGCAGGCCGCTCTGGGGCCGGGGAGTCGGGCGAGAACGGGGACAGCGACACCGATGGAGACCGCCGGTGCCGGGGGACTGTCCGACTCTGGGCTAGGGCTGTTGTACAAATTGCTGCAAGAACAGGGTCAGCAGCAGCAGGGGCAAGGGGCGGAGGGGGACGGGGGCGTGCAATTGGGCGGGACGAGCGCGGGCGGTCTGGGAGGCGGCTTCGAGCTGTCGCCCGAGGCACAGCGACGGCCGCATCAGGTCAACGGCTTCACCCCGGGATTCGGCGGCTTTGGCTCGCCCCCAACGTTTGTTGTCCAAGGGCAGCGTCAGCAGCAGCAGATGTACGAGAGCGGCCCTCTCGTGCATCCACAACAGCAGCAGCAGCAGCAGGAAGGCAACGCCACATTCGGGTTCCCGCCGTCCAGGTCTCCTGCGTCCAATACGGGTGTTCTGAACAACAACGACAGCTCGACGGCGGCGGTCGTTCAGAACGGTCTGCCTCTGCCGACGTGGATGTCGGACGACTATTACGCGACGGCGGCCGCTTCCGCGTCCGCCGCCGCGGCGGGAGTGGGAGCGGGAGCGGGAGTGGGCTCGGGCTCGGGTTCGGGCGCGGGGATGGTGTCGTTCGCGCTGGAGGACCTGCAGCTGCCGCTCGACGGGGCTTTCGATGACCTGTTCGGGTTCGAGATCGGCGGCGCGGGTGCGATCCGATGAGATGAGATGAAGATGAGATGAGATGGTGCGTGGCATGTCGTGTGACTCGGTTGGTCGAATGTCCGTTTGCATGCTCTATATCGTCCGTCCACGGCGTCGTTTTTTTTTGTCGCCGTGCGCTTTGGCTCCCCTCTGTCGCTCTTGCTTGCTTGCTTGCCTGCCCGCCTGTCCGTCCGCTCCGCCCGCTCGCCCGCTCGCCTTGTTTCTCGTTGCCTGCACATCTCCGTATTTTTATCGTCTTCGTCTTTGTTTCCGTCCCCATCTTCATCTTCATCTTCATCTTCGTCCGTCATCTTCGTTCGTCGTCTTCGTCCGTCGTCTGACCCTGCCGGCTCTCAGCGCCGGCACCAGTTGACCCGACTGTTTCCTCCAATGTGTGACTATCTCTCCTGGTACAACCCCTTCCGTTCTTCCTGCCTTGCCACCCGACGACCTGAGTAGGGATACCTAACCCTAACCCTGAGTAGGGAGCAATCCCTGACATCGACGGGCGACCGATCAGCTCCGGACCCGTCACCCATTACGTCGAGACCGGGCTACGCATTAGTTCCCATCGGGAGGCCCTCCTGCTTGATGTCACCCGTCTGGGCCGTTATCCCATCGTTTTGGGGATCCCCTGGTTGCGTCGCCACAACCCTTTCATTGACTGGCGGCGCGACAAGCTCCAGTTCACCTCCAGCCATTGTGTCCAATCCTGCGTCGAGAATCCCCCAGCCGCTTCCGCCGTGCCCCTAGTTCCAGCAGCCCGCCAGTTTACAGGACGTCCCAGCACCGAGGTCGTCCAGGTCACCATCCAGCCCAGTCCAGTCCAGCCTAGTCCAGCCCAGCCCAGTCCAGCCCAGCCCAGCCCAGTCCAGTCCAGCTGTCATGAACTCCGATCCGGGACTGTCAGGAACGCCGCCTCCGGTCCGATGACACGACCCTTTGCATATCCAGAAGGTTATCTGTCGACAGACGGCTCAACGTTGCCCTCACCAAGCCGAGTATGGAGTTTGCGTCCATTCGACGTACGATATTCCTTTCGCGGATCTTGGCATGATTATGAATCGGGCACATTTGCACTATTTTCAATGTGTGCATACCGGACCGATTCATAATCATGCCAAGATCCGCGAAAGGAATATCGTACGTCGAATGGACGCAAACTCGACCGGGACTCTCTGTCCCGCCTCGCGCAAGACTCGAACGAACGAACGCCCATGATTGAATTGAACGCACGCATACATATACGTCGCCATCATACACACGCACGTTGCCGCAGCAGATTCATCCGCCTGATGAGACTAGACTGATCTGATCGACAAAATGCGTCGCCGATCGGTTGGTTCCACGTGATTCGGCCCCAACGAACACGACGAAAAAAAAAAAGAGAAAAAAAAAAGGCTGGAAGAGAAAATTCCGAGGGTCGGCTAGGCGTTTAGTCGAGCGCCCGCGCCGACCGGCACGGGAAGGAAGTTTGTCGTGTCCTGGCGTGGCGTGTTTTCATGTGACGGAGGGAAAGAGGCTAGCCCATTCTCGCCTTTGCTCTCTCCCTCGCCTTGCCTTGCCTTCCTTCGCTTCCCTTCTCATGCTGGGCATGCGGGCGCCCGCACAGGGTGCCGGTGCCTCGCTGGCGCAGGGCGGAGGGAGGGCAGCCAGCGGTCAGTCAGCTACGCGACTCGGCGACTCGGCGACTCGACTCGACTGCCGTTGCTCGCTTTCAGATGGATTAGGTGCGTGCGTCTCTGCCCCGCCAGCCAGCCAGCTTGGCCGTCCGAGCACACAGACATACACGCATACACACATACATACATACGTACATGCACAGATACATACGTACATACATGATGTGCTGATGGAACTGGCCTGCTCCGTATGCATATGTGTGACGGCGCGGGCGGCGACAAGGAGCGCCTGCCGTCGGTGCACGTCGCCTCGCCTCGCCTCGCCTCGCCTCGCTGGCCCGCAGAGGACGGCTGGCATCGTTGCGGGTGCGGAGGCGAAACGGGGGGGCGAGGGAGGTAGAAAAGGAACGGCGGAGTACGGAGGACGATGGGCACCCGTAGCGAGCCCTTGCGTGCCGAGCCGGGGTAAAGAAAGGAGCGGCGCGGCGTTTGTCGGATATAAGCGACTGCGGCTGGCAGTGGGCACTGCGATTACTACGACTGGCTGGCTGGCTGCCTGGCCGGGCCTCGTTTCATTCCTCGTCCGCGCTTGCTTCTCGATCCAGGAACTGAAATCGGCTTGCCGTGGAATTGGAATCCGGCTGGAGACGGAATCATCATCGGTCGAGGAATCCACTAAGGACATGGAATGCTATCCTGTCCTTACTCTGTTATATTCTGTTCTGTTGTGTTCTGCTTTGCTTCTCTTCCTTGCGGCGAGGCTATGCGCCCCCGTGCACGCACGCACGCCCTTCATTGATTCGATGCGATGCGCTACGTACGCGCTGGCTCATGGAGAGCTGCGTCACGCGTAAAAGGGCGGCGGGAGGGGAGCAGGGGCGAGGAAGGAAGAAAGAACGCCTTGCTTGCTTGCTCGCCGTCGCCGCCGCCGTCGAGTGTGTCTGACGTGGCGTAGGCCAGGAACTTACTCGCCGTTGTTGCTGTATAATAGCGGCGACTCGGCCGCCTGTCGACTGCCTCCACGCGTCACGACGCTCCTCTGTTCACCGCCGCCGCCGACGACCTAACCCCCTTCCGCGCCATTCCCTTTTCCTTCCACGTTAGTTCCCGCCCACCCAGCTTCCCAGCTTGCTTCTCATCCCTTACTCCTTCCGACACCGCCGCCTCGCTCGACGATGAACGAACGCGCGGCGGCTGTGCAGGTCCTGGTGTCTGTCCATCTGTCCATCTGTCTGTCTATCTGTCTGCTGTCTGCTGTCTGCTGTCTGTCGTGACGGGAGCGGGTGAAGATTCATATACGTAGCTGCTTAACTATCTGCAGCCTCGCCAGCCTAGGCGACCTCCACCCGCCCCGGTCGGTCACCTCGCTCGCTCTCGGACCGGCTCGGCTCAGCTCGGCTGTCTGTCGTCTGTCGGATCGCCGTCCGTCCGTCGATCCGTTCGTTGCTCGGTGCGGACGGACGGACGACGGGAGGACAAGGACAGGACAGGACGGCTATACGGGAGGGAGGGAGGGAGGGAGGGAGGAGGACGGGACGTCGTTCGGTCGCCTGCCTGCTTGCCTGCTCGACTCCGCTAGCTAGTCTTCGTTGGTCCCTCCGTCCGCTTTCCGATACCACCGATCTTCTTTTTTTTTTTTTCTTTTTTTTTTTTTCTTTCTTTCTTTTCCCCGGCGACTCGACTCGACTTGACAGAACGAACAACGAACAAACGAACGAACGAGTCCTTTTCGCTTCCTTCCTTCGCTCGTATCGTCGACCAACACACGCACGCAACGTCGCTGTTGCCTAGCTAGCTAGCTGCCTTGCCGTCCCCTTTCCCCACTCCGTCCTTCCCTCCTCGCCTCTCTCCTTCCCTCCTTCCGTCTTCCTTCCTCCTTCCTTCCTCCTCCTTCCTCCTTCGCCCCTCTCACCTCCCTCTCCCCCCGACCCCGCTGCCCTGCTCTGCTTGCCCTGCCGTCGGTCGATCGACACACGCCCTCCTCCTACTCCTTCCTTCCCTGTAGTCGTCCGTCGTCGTCGTCCGGGGCGAGAAAGCAAGGAGAAGGAGACGCATAAGGAGCAGAAAGAGGAACCCGAGGAAGAGGTGAGTGAGTGCGCGTGCAATCTTGATTTCCCACCGTCCTCTTCGTCGCTTCCTCGTTCCTCGTCTCCTTAACAAAAGTGGGAGGAAAGAAAGGCGGTCGGTCTAAGCGGCTTCCCATCCTATCCTTTCCTCCCACCTTGCTGCAAACTGCACCTCGACCACGTCCGCATCTCTCTCTACATCTCCTCCACCCACCCTAATTTTCTCCCTTTTAGCTTTTCTTTCACGTCTTCGTCGTCCCCAGGTGAGCGAGCTTCCTTCCCTCCCTCGTTCGTTCGTTCGTTCGTCATGCGATACCGGACCAGGTTTAAATACCGTCCACGTTGAGCCGATGAGATGAGCGAGCCGCCGGCCCACCACTTTCCTTCCGATTCCTTTGTCTTCGTTTTTGTCGTCGTCGTCGTCGTCCTCCTCTTCCTCCTGGATGACCCTCGTCGCATAATCCACTTTTCATGCTAACCCACACTCCCTTCCTCCATGCTCCCACCTTCCCTCCGCCCCTCGCCATGCCCGCCCGCCTCTCCGCTTCCAACCCTGACCGCCCTGCCCCGTCGCTCAAGTCCATAGTCGTCGTCACCGCCGCAACCGACTCTGACCGCATCGCACGCCTCATCCACGACATTGGCCTCGCCCAAGCCGAAGCCGCTCCCTCCCCGCCCGCCAACATGTCCCCTCCGTCGGCGTACAACCTCGACGACCACTCCATCCAAGCATGGACCCGCTTCGCACTCACCAAGCGCGGCATCGGCATGGCCACCGCTCTCGTCGACACCCCCGCCACCATGCCCGACGACCTCATGTTCATGAGCGGCGAGACCATCATCGTCCTCTACCACGAGCCCGGTCCAGCCGACACCGACGCCGACAAGGACAAGGGCAAGGACAAGGACAAGGTCAACGGCAACGGCAAGGGCAAGGATAGGGCCGCTGACACCGACGACGGATGGTACTTGGGCTACTGCGAAGGCGTCGTCGGCCGCTTCAAAGGCTCTCACGTCCGCTTTCACGCAAAGCTCAAGAGGCCCTCCATCCAGCCCCGTCGGTCCACTACCAGTGTCCACACCATCAACGCCATCCCCAGACCGGGCAGCAGCAGCAGTGGCGCCCACTCTCCCCGCGCCAGCACCGGCGCCTACTCTCCCCGCGCCAGCACCACCAGGACGGCAGATACGCTCACCCAGCTGCTCGGCACAGCCGCTACTCTAGACATCGCACCCGCTCCCGCCCATGCCGACGCCGCCGTCTTGCTCACCGAGAGCCCGTCAAGGTTATCGGAAGCCATCGATGTGCCCAACGGGCCGCCGCTCAGCGAGCGCTCTGCATCCGGATCCGAACTCGTCGGCGATGATTGGAAGGACGACGGGTTCGAGATCGTCCAAGGACACCCCGATGATTCTTCCTTCGACCCCCCCGTCTCAAGTCGACCCACCTCGTTCGTGCCCGTTCCACCGCTCAGGCTCAACAAGTCTCCTAGACACCTGCCGGAGCACATGGGCAACCTCCACCTCGACGACGATAGAGGTCATTGGCCGCCCACCTCCTCATCCAACCTTTCCAGTAGACGAGCCACCCCTTCGCCCAGCCTCTCCAGCAGACGAGCCACGCCTTCGCCCAGCCGGCCCGGCTCGCGTGACCGTCACGTCGGCTCTGCGGTGTCCCACTCGGACGGCGAGAGCGCCCTCACCTCCGTCCCTCCCAGTCCCGCGACGGCGACCAGCGAGACTTTTCTTTCTGCCACGCAGTCCCCCATCCTGCCCAAGATTCACACTCAACAGCTCGACCCAGCCGCTCGTCTGCCGCGCTCTAACGCATCCTCGCCCCTACACGCCCGATATCATCAAGCTCATGCCACGCTCTCTCCTCCTTCGCGCCGCTCGCCGCTCCCTTCCCTCGCCTCCAGAGAGGCCTCCCCAACCCCTCTCTCTGCTTCCTCTCGTTCTGTCTCGCCTGCCGTCGCTCCTGCTCCTGCTCCTGCTCCCCCCGTCTCCGCCGCTCAGGCGCTCCTCACCTCCCGCTCCACGCCCCAGTCTACCGCTGCACCACACCTCTCGCCGTCGCCCAGCTCTCAGGGCTCCCGAACCGCTTCGCCGGCGTTTAGCGGCAGCAGCACCGACAGCGAGGCCGACGGCCCCTTTGGCCTCGGCCTCGACCTCGGTCTCACAACGCCTCCGCTATCGGACGAAACGGTGAGCAAGACGGTGCTCACCTCTTCCAAAGTTGGAGCGGGAGCGGGAGCTGGAGTCGGAACAGGAGCAGGAGTAGGAGCCGCTCGCGACGGGGACCAGCAGCCCTCGGCGCTCACTTACCTGTCCGGCGGCGATCCTGCCGACGACCGCACCGCCACGGTAGACTCTTTGTCTTCTGCCGTTTCGCCGAAATTTGACGACAACGACGACGACAACGACAACGACAACGATCGCGTCTCGATCGTCTTGCCCCCCTCGCCTCACTCTTCCTCGGAGGAGGCGACCATCGAGGGCAGCGCCTATGCCCGTGCGTCGAGCAAGCCGATCACGACCACGACGGCGCCCCGGCCCGCGCCCGTGCGCGTCGCCTCGCCTGAAGAGGATCGCGACATGCTTCGGGCGGACCCGCAAGCGCGACACCGCCCCGCCGTCGGTCGCGCCCGTTCCGCATCGTCCAATTCGATCTCCACCGTGAGTAGCTCCAACTCGTACACCAATATCGCCGTCGGCGCCCGTCACCAGCACCAGAGCCAGAACCAGAACCAACGCTTCCGACGCTCCGTCGTGGGCGACGACATCGAGGAGAGCTCGGCATACGACACCGAAGACGCCTTCTCGCTCCTCGACAACTACAAGTACGGCGGCAGCACCGACGAGTTGTCCATGATGTCCTCCGTCTCCGTCGATACCCTCGCCGGCAGCTCGCCCCGCTCCACGCTGTACGGAAGCGCGGACGACCTGAGCAGAATCGGCGCCTCCGCGGACGGTCCCCGTCCCTTCTCCGAGTTGGCCGCCACCGCATCGAAGCGAGAGCAACAACACCAGCAGCGTGGCGCCTCTTCTGGCCTCGCTGAGAGGCGCTCCAAGAGGTACTCGGCCTTTCCCTCCCCGGCCGCCGTCGTCAATGCCCTTAGCCCTACCAAGTCTACGCCCAGCGATCCTTTACCGCCGGTGCCGCCGCCGGTACCGCCGCTGGCGTCGTCGTCGTCGTCGTCGTCATCATCATCATCGGCAAAGCGCGAGGAAGACGACAAGACCCCGCCGAGCGAAGGCAGCACTCCGAGGTCGTCCAAACGCCACTCGGCTTTTATTCCCGCCCTCTCCGCCACCGCTGTCGCTGCCTTGGCCGCAGGGGAGATGCTGCCGCCTGTTCCGCCAAGCCCGAATAAGGTCAAGGTTAGCCTTGAGGGGCGTAAGTCGCCGCCAAAGTCCATACAGGCTGTCGCCTCTTCCTCCTCCTCCTCCTCCAACACCCCCCTCGGTACGCCCCCCAACGCCTTCACGCCGAAGGGCCGCGTCGTCGACGCCGGCGCTTCTTCGGAAGACTCGTCCGGCGCTTCCTCCCCGTCCTCCTCTTCCCGATTCCACCACCACCCTGACCGCGGCATGGCCGAGTTCAAGTTCCCTCGGCCGCCCGTCGATCCGTCGGCGACGACGACGACGACGAAAAAGGGGGAGAGAGAGAGCACGTTCGCCGTGTCTGTACAGGACGATTCTCAACCCTCGCCTCCTGTTCAGCCTGAGCGCAAGGCAGATCACACAGACGCGTCGCCCACGTCGACCGTCGGACCCGGCTCGGATGCTCACCATCCATCCCACGCCGACACCGCGACTCCTCTCAGCGCGCCTTCCGGCGGCAAAGAGGACGGCGACGCCTCCGAAGGCGCAGCAGCTGCCGCCCCTTCCTTCCCCCGACCTCCTCCCTCCTCCGTCCCGTCGCCTCAGCGCGCCCCCCCGCAGCAGTCGTCGTCGCCCGAGCGCGCTCACCGCCCTTCGTCTCCTAGGACTGCCGCCGCGACGGCCACCACCGCCGTTCCGCAGACGCCGCCCGTCAGAGCGGGTCCTCAGAACCAGCCGTCCGTCCAGCTTCAGAAACAGGCGCCGTCCCCGTCATCGTCCCCGCCTCCGTCCTCGTCCTCGTCCCCGTCTTCCGGTCGCGGGGGGCGACCCGCAGGGTCGACGTCGATGGCGCCCATCAGGAACCAGCTGTTGCATGGACCCTCCCCGGCCGGTGCCGGTGCCGATGAACCTGCTCAAAAGGTGGTCGAGCCGCGCTACCCGTCGTCGGCTCAACAAGCAACAGCCGTCGAAGCGCACTACTCGGCTCAGCGGACCATGGCCGGCATTGGCGCCGGCGGCGGCCTTCAGGGCTTGCAGACCATTCGTCCGCGCATGCAGGTCGACCTGCTCTCGAGCAGCAAGCCCGTGCCGATCGAGTGGATCATTGGCGGACGAGACGACGATCAACAACAGCCCTACTCGACCACCGGGTACGCGCGCGCGCGCAACCCCGCCGCCGGCGCCGCCAAACATGCCGCCTCGCCACTTCAAGCCGGTCCGCGTCCCAACTTTGTCGCCCGTCCTCGTCCTCGCTCGCAGTCTCTATCCACACTCGACATGCCGATGCCGCTCGAGAGCAAGCTCGCGTTCACCGAAGAGTGGCCGCCGATCGTCGGCGACGACGTGAGGCCGCTCCCGCCGAGGGCGTCCCCGCCGCGCCGCGATAGCAACGGCAGCGGCAGCGGCAGCAGTAGTACCGCCAGGCAGGCCGGTCCGCCCCGAGGCAGGAGCGTGCCTCGGCAGGTACACAAGATGCCCTCGATGCCGTCTGGCCTGCGCAACGTCACCATGCCGCCGCCGTCGCAGACGGACGAGGAGGAGCGGCCGTCGGTATCGCGAGCGAGTGAGCGTGCCGCACAATCTTCCACGTCCACGTCCACGTCCAACTCGAAGAAGTCTGGCTTTTTCGGCGCTTTGAAGGGCGGCGGCGGAGGAGGCGGAGGCGGGGGTGAGCAACGTCACTCTATGCCCAGCAACAACAACAACAACAACAACAACAACAACGCCGTCGCCGTCGCCGCCGCCGCCGCGACGGGGACAAGGGGGACCAGCCCGGCACCGGCGATCGGCGAGCGGAGGAACTCGGAGACCTCGACGCGCGGCTCGTTCGTCCGCCCGCGACGTGAGGATGGGAGCGGAAACGGGAACGGGAACGGCGCGGATGCCACCGCCCGGAGGAGCAATGACAAGGGAGGGTCCGCGCCGCCTCAACCAAAGCTCAAAACCCACGAGGAATTGGGTGCCAAGGAAGTCTCCAAGCTCGACTCGCCGCTCGTCCTCCAAGAGCCGTCTTTCGCCGCCCCCGCCGCCGCGGCCCCTTCCGCTCCTCAGCCTCGTACGTCCATGTCGAGCGCAATCGTAAACGCGAACGCAGGACCGCAGCAGAAGCTCGCCATGCCGCCCCCGTCGTCGTCCAAGGACTACGAAGGCTTCGACCTTGTACCTGCCAACGGCGCCGGCGAGACGGCGGCCGCACAAGGCGTGGGCGCGGGCGAGGGCGAGGGCGAGGAGTACGACGAGTTTGGCTTCCTCGACACGCCTTCATCCAGACGCCGTCTTCCCGCCTCCGGACCGCTTTCGAAGGAAGAGGCGGCGGAAGTGCGCGCCAAAGAGGCGCAGTGGCTCAAAGTGCTCGCGACGGACGGGGAGAGCGCAAAGAAGAGCCGAAAAGTCAAGCAGCTCGTCCGGTCCGGCGTGCCGCACAGCGTGCGCGGTCGCGTGTGGATGTTCCTCTCCGAGGCCAAGCCAGTCGGCGGTCAGTTTGACGCGCTGACGAGGAGGAGGACGAAGCAGGATGTGGCGGCCGCCATCGATAAGGACGTGGACCGGTAAGCGACGCGATTCCTTTCTGTGTGTTTTGGGGGTCATCTCGAATGCTCACTCGCCGTCCGTCCGTTGCCCCTCTTCCGTTCAGCTGCTATCCTGACAACAAGCTCTTTCGCGGACCCAACAGCGCCGGGCGCCAGGACCTGTCGACCATCCTCAGAGCCTTCAGCCACCACGAGCCCAAGGTCGGCTACACGCAGGGACTGGGCCTCATCGTCGGCTGTCTCCTCCTCCAGTCGCCCGTCGAGGACGCTTTTTGGACGCTCGCAGCGCTCGTCGATCACTACCTCGGCGGTTATTTCACCCCCAACATGAAGCAGGTCCAGATCGACGGCCTGGTCATGGGCCAGATGCTGGAGAGCGTGGACGCCAAACTGGCCAAGAAGATGGCGGACAACAATGTGGAGGCTTTGATGTACTCTACGTCTTGGTGAGTTTACCCGGCTGTTCGTTCGTTCGTTCGTTCGTTCGTTTGCTTGCTTGCTCGCTCCGCCGAGCCTCCCGTCTGATTTGCGATTCGCCTTGTGCCGTCCGTCCCCAGGTTTTTGCCCCTCTTCACTCGGACGCTTCCGTGGCCCACTGTCTTGCGCGTGTGGGATGTGTTGTTCTACGAGGGTGAGTTGTTATTGGATGACCATGTCCGGCGGGCGGTCAGGAGAGGCTGAGAACCGTGTCTGTCCGCCTCGCATCGCATCGCATCGCAGGGCGCACCTTTGTCTTGCGCGTCGGTCTCGCTCTGCTCAAGCTCGCCCGCGATCATCTCCTCGACAACGAGGCTTGTCCGGGCCAGAGCGAGATGTTACATTTCCTCCTCCACTTGCCGCCCGAGCTTTTATCCCCGGACAAGGTCTTGTCCATGGCGTTCTCCATCAAGGTGAGTGAGCGAGCGAGCGAGCGAGCGTCGTTGCGAGTCGCGTGGTGGGTAAGGGAGTCGCGCGGTCCCCTACCCACCACCAGTCCATCGAGTCAGCGCTGAGAGCGTCTTGTCGTCTGTGGACGCCTCACAGGTCAAGGACAACGACCTCGTGAAACACCACCGCCGTGCCTCCATCTCTCTTCGCGAGAGGAACGCGGCGACCAAGTTTGCCAACTCGAGTAGGATCACCCCCATGGTATCCGCGCCCGCCAAGTCCAACAACAACGGCCAGGCCGGACGGGGCGGCACCCGATCCGCTTCCAACCCTTCTTCGCCGCTCAAGCGGCCCAGTCCCATCGCCACCCCTGGCAACGGCCAGCACATGCCTCTACCCAGTCCCAGCTCCCGCTCCGCCAATTCGGCGAGCCCGCTGCCTTCTCCCGGCTTCCAGCCGCCTGGAGCTCCGAGCGCCGGACGCCCAGGTGCCGGCGGCTTTCGCGGTCGGACCATGTCCCAGCCGGCGAAGCCGCCGACGGGCCTTGGCAAGATTACCAAGGCGAGGTCGAAATCGAAGAGCAGGACGAGGTCGTGAGCCGAGCCCGTCCCACGCTTTTCTCCACCCTTCCCTCGGCACATCTACATCTCGCCGGCGCCGCCCGCACTCCCTCCGCTCTCCATCCTCGCTCCATCCACCAAGCATCTCTGCATCCTCATCAAGCTTTGCTCGTGCACCTCTCAGCAGCGTGCCTCTTTCGCGTAGTGCCCCTCCATCCGATTCCCTGGAAAAAAAAAAAGTAGTACGCAGTTGCCTACATCATCGCCAGTCATCGTCGTCGTCATCGTCACCGTCATCGTCATCATCCGTATCGCGTATCACATTTCGCAGCATACCCTGACCCGTTCGCCTCCCGTTACGCCCTACCTTCCTCGCCCTTGAGACATTGTTCACCCTCTTCCCTCCTCGCCGTTCTCTTCTCCGTGCGCGCTTGTTCCTTTTTCGATCATCCCATTTTCCTTTCCTTACGTACTTTACCTGGCGTTTTGGGCGTGCCGCCCCAAACCTCTATAAACCCCCACATCCTGCAACGGCGGCACTCCGCCTCTTTCATTATTGAGCCATGTGTCTCAGGGTCCACCAGGAGTGCGCGCAGCGGTCCTGACATGACATGTTGTGGGCCGGTGAACAAGGGCAACAACGCTTTTTTTTTTTTTTTTTTTAATATTCGACCACCGCAGCGTTTCGGATCATCCATCATCGTATCCGTATCGTCTCTGCGCGCCCTCCCCAGCTCGTCCTCCGCATCGCGGCCGAGGGCGCTCCTCCCAAACCAGTCGCCGACCGCCCACCTCCCTGAATTTTTTTTTTCGACATTGACGATCAACAAGAAAAGGCCGTCCCGTCCCGTCTCGGCTCGGCTTCTCCTCGCCGTTCTGGGTGGGGCTCGTCGGTGTCGTGCGCTCTAGCCAGTCCGTCAGTCGACTGAGTCCGTCATCGATCGGGTCGCCCTCGCTGACCGCCCTCGCCTCGCCTGGTCTACCAACCAACGCCTCCCTTCCTTCCTTCCTTTCTTTCTTTCTTTCTTTCTTTCTTTTTTTCTCCCGGCATGAACCACCGCGTCAAGAGCTTTTTTCGTTTTCGTTGCCCTTCTTTCTCTTCTCTTCTTTTCTTTCATTTTTCATTATTCATTATTTTTTTCCCCTTGTCGCCCCGCAAACAAAACCAGCCCCCGCGGGTCCGACCTTTCGACGCCGCGTCGTGTCACGTTTTTGAATTGTTAGATTTCTAGTTTTCGATTGGAACCCCCCGCCTGCCAACGTCGACAGAATGAGTGAGGGCAAGAGGGAGGCGCGATGAAACAAGAAAGGGGACGCCGTGGAGTAGACAAACATACACTAGACGCTCGTTTTGCGTTCGTTCGTTCGTTCGAGGTTCGTCAGGTCAGGTCAGGGTCTCGTCTGGTCGGATGGGGTCGGGTCGGGTCGGTAAGCGACTCGGTCGACGCGGAGGGTAAGAAATGGAAGAGTGGGGTTGGGCGGGGCCGAGCCGTGTGAGGCGGAGGTAGGTCAGACGGACCCGTATAAATGGGGGAGAGACACCGAGTCAAGTAGAGGTAAAATGAGGAAGAAAGGGAGGAAGCCGAAAAAAAAGGGACGACGAGAACAGTAGGAGAGGGGACGACGAAGGAAGAAGGACGCGTCCGTCATCCGAGCCGGAGCCGATTAAGCCTTCTCGACAAAGTCCTCCTCCTTTTGCGTCTTCTTCTCGTCCACCGATCCCTCTCCCCTGCCGCGGTCCGCTTCCATTTCCTCCTGCTCCGCGGCGGTCGCCGACATGCCGCCGGCCTCGACGCCCTTGCCGCCCTCGAGACCGGCTTCTCCGCCTTCTTCGCCCGCCGGGCCAGCGACGTGTCCGCGCTGAAGGAGATCTTTCTCCGCCTCCGCCGCGCCCTCCTGGATGGCCAGCTTGGCCTTTTCGAACTCGATTCCGCGGTACTCCCTGCCGACGAGAACGACGAGGATGAGGTAAGCGCAGACGACGCCAAGGAAAATGCCCGACACCGTCGCGTAGTCCGGGATCGTCGCCTGCGGGTTCCTCGGGTCCGTAATGCGCACGTGCTCGCCCGCCGTCGACTCAATCTGCGCCGAGGCCGAGGAGACCATGTTGCCCATCTGGTAGGCGACGCCAGGGAAGGTGGCACGGTAGGCTGGTGGGGAGATTTCGGAGAGGTAGATGGGAATAACTGCGCGAGAAGATGAGTCCAAAAGGAAAGAAAGGAGGGGAGGCGGACTCGGATCAGCTTCCCATCGCGCCGGTCGGTCGCCTTGCTCTCCATGGCGATGCGAAGACAGAACGAGTCCACGACTCACCACCCCAGGCACCCTGAACGAAGAATTGGATCCAGAACGCCCCGGCGGCGAGGCCGGAGAAGTTGTTGGGGAGGATCCAAGCGGGGATGAGGCAGCCGACGCCGATGACGGCGAGGATGATGGACAGACGACGGCCGAGGTATTGGGAGAGGTAGCCAAAGAAGAGGCCTCCCGCGATGGCTCCGCAGTTGCCTAAGGATGATGCAGGGAACATCCGAGGCAGAAACGGAGCATAAAAGCAGTAAAAAAAACGCGTCGGAAAAGGGTGAATCGGACGACACGTTGGACGGGTGCGATGAGGAAAAAAGCAAAAGAAGGGCGCCAAGTCGAGACACGTACCGATGATCGTGGCCTTTGTCGAGAGGGCCGCGGAGAGGAGTTTGGTGTCCTGAATAATGTTAGGGTCTGTCGCCCGAAGGAGACATACGATCGCATGCGCGAGATCAGACGACCAGCTCACGAGCGAACCCGGTCTCCGCGGACGTTGGTCGGCACTCACAGTAGTCCTGGGACGAGTGGGAGAGGAAGTTGAAGCCGGTCATGAGGAGGAGACCATAGACGCACCGGACCCAGTGGCGCTTGAGCATCTCCTTGGTCTCGCGGATAAAGACCTTGCCCTTGCTGCTGCCCGTGCCGGACGCCTTGCGCTCTGCCTGGATCCGACGGAAGACCTCGCTCTCGGGAAGGACGAGGCGGATGAGGGCGGCGAAGAAGCTCAACCCAGCTCCGGTCCAGAAGAGGGCGCGCCAGCCCTGGGGCTGCGCGGGGACGAGGCGGAGGTTGACGCATGCGGCGAAAAGGTAGCCGACGGCGTAACCTTGCTGGAGGAGGCCTGAGAAGAGTCCACGGGGGGCGGCAGGCATGTTCTCAAGGGCGTTGGCGGTGGCCAAGCCCCAAATGCCGCCCATCTGATCGTTTCCGGGATGGCGAGAAGGGGGGATGAGCAAAGTGGGAGAGACGTGCACAGGCACAGACAGTTCGGCCGCCATCCAGCGGGAGCCTGAGCCTGAGTCGGACTCACCCCGATACCGAAGAGGGCACGGACGGCGAGGAACTGGGAGTAGGTCTGGACGAAACCTGCGCCGAGCTCGAGAATGCCGACGATGATCAGGTTGACGATGAGGGGCCATTTGCGTCCGTAGCGGTCGGAGACGAGGCCGAAGATGGCGGCGCCAAGGGAGCGGAAGAGGAGAGTGAGGGTGATCGCCGTGGTCTGTGCGCGGGTTTGGCGCACGGATGGTCAGGCGACATGAAGATGGGGGTCATCGGCTGTTGGGGGGAGATGGACTCACGATGGAGCTGTTGGGGACGTTGAAGAGCTTGGCGAGCGCGTTGATGGAGAGAGAGACACTGTATGACGAGAAGCCGGGGAGGGTCGGACGCGATCAGCTAGGGTTCGAAGACGAAGGACGCCGTCGTCGTCGTCGTCGTCGACATCGGGCCAGCGAAACGGGAGGGCGAGGATAGAACCGGCGAGTACGGCCAGGGCCGACTTAGACTGGCCGACCTAGACTGGCCGACCATTGCGTCCGTCCGTCCGTCCATCCATCCACCAATGCCCCCAACGATTGCATCCATCTCCGCGCGGCTCGTTGTATGGAGAGCGCCGGGGTTATGAACGAGACCAGATGCAGCGGGCAGGAGAGAGGAAGGAAGAAGAAGAAAGGAAGCCGAAGACGAAGAAGAAGAAAGAGGAGGAGAGAGTAGCAAAAGTCGAGCACGGCGGCTGTAAGTCGCCGGCGACGGAGGAATAAAAAATGAGAATCCGTCATCCGCGCCGTGGAGTCGATCCCCGCATCTTGTGAGACGGGAGGGTCTGGGCACGACGAGGGAGGCATATACATAGATACACAATCGATCCAACCGCCTCGCGCTTTTTTTTAATTCCTGACTCAAACGTAGCGACGGCGACGGTGGTTCAGGGACCGGGTCGGCCAACGAGCCAGTCGATTGGCTGACGCCGACGCTGACGCTGACTGACACTGACACCGACGCAATCGCCCGGGCGAGCCGTCTGCGACGGATGTCACTCCCATCGGCCACAGCAGCGAGACAGACGAAAGCAAAGAGGATGGCGCTGGAAAGAAAGAAAGAAAGGAAGAGAAAGGCACACTCACGAGAAAAAGTCGTAGGCGTCGACGGACCAGGCGAGCCAGCCGGAGAAGAAGAGGAGGCCCTGAATGGGCGTGAGCATGGCGGCGAGCTTGAACGGGTTCACGCTCGCGCCTGCCCTCTCGATGCGCCGCTCCTCGGCGGTGCGGAGGCGGAAGAGGCCGTGCGTAGGGTCCTTCATGTCGGCCGTGGAGGTGCAGGGGCGGGAAGGGGATGGGAGAGGAAGCGAGGTCAGAGCGTGGGCTCGACGGCGGGGGCGAAGGGAAGGATGGGGGCGGCGGGGTGGTGGGAGGAGGAGGGGATGGGAAGCGAGACAGGCGAGCCGGAAAAGGATGGGTGGGGAGGTGGGGAAGAAGGAGGAAGGAATGACGAGGACGAGGGCGAGGGCAAGAGAGGCTCTTATGTAACCAGGCACGCAAGCAGCGCAACAGACGGACGTGCGACTGACTGACTGAAAACTGCCGACGCCCGCAAGCGCAAGCGAGCGAACGAACGACGCCCGCTCCTTCTTCTCCTTCTTCCTTCGGTTCTCCGTCGCCTCCCTTTTGCTACCCCCCGCCAAGCAAGCCCCGGCCGAGCGCAAGTTGCCATCGGCGGGGCCGACCGCTCGCCCGCCCTCGGCTCAACCTGGCTCAACTGTCCACCCCTCCGCCGTCGCGCAAAAGGCGGCGTCTCCGCATTCCCGCCATCGCTGCTGCCCTCTTCCATCCATCCATCCTACGCCGCCCCCGACTTCGTCCGGCATCCTTCCGTGTTCTCGCCTCTGATCCCCTTGTTCGAAAACGACCTCCCTAGTCGTCTCCTGAGCGCAGCTAGGCATCGGCGACCTCGAGTCCTCCGTATTACGAGTCGATGGGAGAGAAGAAGAAGACACTTTCAATAGATAGATATGGACGAGACAGAGGAGCCCTCCGTCGAACGAGGCCGCAGGGCTCCCCCCATCGCAACGTCCTCCACCACATTAGACTCTGGAGCCACCGTCGCCTTCGCTTATCCTTATAGACCGCGCTTCGACCCGCCTCCCTTTCAAAGGAGCGTTCGGACTCTCCTAGCGCCTTGGACAAAAGAGGAAAGAAAGAAAGGAAGAAAGAAAGAGGAGCGAGTGGGCAAGGATGGCATCCCAGGCACCCAGGTACGTCCGCCATCGCTCCGGAAACAGAGATAGACGACATCGTACGGCCAATGGCAGATCGCTCGCGCGTCACGCGACGGAGAACACAGAAAGAGGAAGAGCAGCCTGCCTGATGGCGGTGGATCGCGTCTAGGTCGGACGTCTTTGGTTCATCGCCAGTGTGTCTCGACACTTGTACCCATCTCACCATTGAAAAGAAGGTCGATGGCTGCCGACCGCTTCGATGGTTCTGCCGGGAAGAAGACGGAAGACGGAAGACGGAAGACGGAAGGCGAACGGCGAACGGGGTCCCTCAGCTTGGCTCTGGTCAGCCCTGCTCAGGCTCGGGCTGCGCGACGACGAGGAGAGGACGGACGGGGAGGGTTGTGCCAGTACTGACTTGACCGGCTTTGGACGGCAAGCACGGACGGAATTGTCCAGACCGAGCGGGAACCGCCACCAAGCCGCCCCGCCCCGTCTGCTCTACCAACCACGGCAGGCAGGCAGGCGAGGCGAGTCTGGCGGCAGCTTCCAAGACCAGCGTTGCGTCTGCTGCAATGGATTTGAATATCTCGTCGAGGCCGCCGTCGTCGCAGAGCGGGGGTAGGGCTCCTCATGCGAGACGAGGCGGACGACCGCGTCGACCACAGAAGAAGGATCGGTCGGGTACGCCAGTCGAGCAACCTTCAAGACCCCGCGCGCGCCATGTACCTTTCACCATCCTCGCCACGTAAGACGCCGCTTCCAGACAGTCGCAACAACCGCCATGGCCCTCTTCTCATTAGCATGCTTGCACCACCTCCCGCTCGGGCCAGGTCTCGAGTCCAGAATCGACGAGCCGTTCCGACCGAGACGCGGCCGGCGATCAACCTGGACGTAGGCCGCAAGCAACTCAGACCAGGCACCCATCCGTCCAATGGTCTCCCCCTCAGCCGCGGTAACCCTAACCTCATAACCCTACACTCCCCCGACCCGAGATTCGCTGGCACATCTAAGCATTCTTCTTGACCGCAACTCTGGCTCTCCGCACTCGTCGTCGTTCGCCCAACTCCCTTCCCTCCTTTCATTTTTCCTCGTTTTATCCCCTCGCTCTGGTGGACGGGTCACTCGCACCCGTCACTTCATATCGTCCGTCATGAGTGGCTGTGAGCACCGCCGGCGGGCTCGCTCTTGGATGGCAATGGGGATGGAGATGGGAGATGGACGGCCCGCTGATCATGGTCGCTCCTTGCCTGCTGCTCTTGTGACTGCTTCTTCTTCGTGTCGCGCACACAGTCCGATTCCTCAACCTCGTGAGGCCGTTCATGTCGGTCCTCCCTGAGGTCACGGCCCCCGAGCGCAAAGGTGAGCGATCATTCAGTCCTTTATCACGACCCCTGCTTCCGCCGCACGACGCCCGCCTCTGACTCACGCCTCCGTCTCCGCCACCGCCTCGTGAATCCCTCTGCGCCCCTTCGCAGTTCCCTTCAACCAGAAGGTGCTCTGGACGGCAGTGACGCTGCTCATCTTCTTGGTGTGCTCCCAGATCCCGCTCTATGGCATCGTCTCGTCCGACTCTTCCGACCCGCTCTACTGGATGCGTGTCATCCTGGCGTCCAATCGAGGCACCCTCATGGAGCTCGGTATTTCGCCCATCGTCACCTCCGGCATGATCATGCAGCTTCTCGCTGGAGCCAACCTGATCGACATCGACTTCAGTTTGAAGGAGGACCGCGCTCTCTTTGGCGGAGCTCAGAAGCGTGAGTGCCTGTTCTCGTGATTTGTACGACCCAACTCCCGCCCGCCGTGCATGGACGGACGGCCCAGCTGATGGACGCCGCGGACCATACGTCTCGCCTGTTCTCGCAGTTTTCGCCCTCATCATCTCGCTCGGTCAAGCCACCGTCTATGTCTTGACCGGTCTCTACGGACGACCTTCGGACCTCGGCGCCGGCGTCTGCCTCCTTCTCATCCTTCAGCTCGTCGTCGCCGGCCTCATCGTCATCCTCCTCGACGAGCTCCTCCAGAAGGGCTATGGTCTCGGCTCGGGTATCTCTCTCTTCATCGCCACCAACATCTGCGAGTCCATCGTCTGGAAGGCTTTCTCGCCCACCACCGTCAACACCGGTCGCGGTCCCGAGTTCGAAGGCGCCTTCATCGCCCTCTTCCACCTCCTTTTCACTTGGAACGACAAGTCGCGTGCCCTCAAGGAGGCTTTCTACCGCACTGGCCTGCCCAACGTCATGAACCTCCTCGCGACTCTGCTCGTCTTCCTCGTCGTCATCTACCTCCAAGGCTTCCGCATCGAGATTCCCGTCAAAAGCAACCGCTTCCGTGGCCAGCGTGGCACTTACCCCATCAAGCTCTTCTACACCTCGAACATGCCCATCATGCTCGAGAGCGCCCTCACCTCCAACATCTTCATCGTTAGCCAGATGCTTTTCACTCGCTTCCCGGAGAACATTTTGGTCAAGCTTCTCGGTGTTTGGGAGGTGAGCTAGCTGTTTATTACTTTATTGTCTCCTCGGCTTTTTTTCCGTCGTCCTACCGTACCGGCCGTGCTTTGGTGTTGACCTTGACGGCTGTCGTCGCGTCTGTTCGCTCTCTTGTCCTTCCAACAGCCCCTCGAGGACTCCCAGCAGCTCTACGCCACTTCCGGCATCGCCTACTACATGTCGCCTCCGCACACGTTTAAGGACGTTCTCCTCGACCCTGTCCACACGGCCGTCTACATTACCTTTATGCTCACCGCTTGCGCCATTTTCTCCAAGACTTGGATCGAGGTCTCGGGCTCGGGCCCAAGAGACGTGGCCAAGCAGCTCAAGGATCAGCAGATGGTCATGGCCGGTCACCGTGAGGGCAGCATGTACAAGGAGCTCAAGAGGGTCATTCCCACCGCGGCCGCTTTCGGCGGCGCTACCATCGGCGCTCTTTCCGTCGTCGCCGATCTCATGGGTGCTATGGGCTCGGGTACCGGTATCCTCTTGGCCGTCACGATCATCTACGTGAGTCGCGTATCCCTACCTTCCCTAATCGCGAGTCTACCAGCCAATTCCCACGTGATCTGGACTCTAAAAACCTCGCTCCCTTCCTCCTCCATTCGACCTGCAGAGCTACTTCGAGATTGGTATGCGAGAGGCCGGCGGCCCGGAGATGGCCGCACTCGGCGAGATGTTCGGCTGATCGCCTCGACGACGGAGATCACGTCACGTCGGCGCCGAATGGGAGGGGGAGAGGGAAGGGGGGTACATCCCGGCGTCGGGTCCCCGGGTGGCTCCGCCCGCCGGCATCGAAGTCGGGGGGCAGGGCGGGGCGGGGGGCCGAAATTGGCGAAACATGCACATCGTGCTGCTGTCCATGGGCGCCTAGGTGCGTTTTTTCGCCCTTTCGAAAACAGAAACGGAGGATGTACATGTACATTTACCTTGCACCGGGAATCAGACAATACATACCAAATCGCCGGTGCCTCCTCTCGGCGGTTGGGGCGCCATAGCCATACCGTGTCACGTACGCGCCGGTCAGACGGGCCCGCCTGCGGCACAGGTGACGGACGGACGGACGGACGGGCGGGCGGGCGGGCGGGCGGGCGGATGAGCTAGTAGGCCGCGTAGAAAAGGGGAGGACGCCGTTCCTTTTCTTTTCCTTTCCTCGCGTGGCCGATGGGGGAAGCGGCGCCGGGGGGAGGGGGAAAGCTCAGCGGAAGAAGTACCAGAGCAGGAAGAGCGAGACGACGCCGGCGACGATGTAGACCGTTAACCGGTTGTTGCGCGACGCTTGGGAGATGGTTCTCGTGAAGCGGTTGGAGGTGGTGGAGAGGGAGGTGCCGAAGCGGTCGAAGGTCTCCGACTGAACGGGAGGGAAGGGGAAGGAAGGGAAGGACCGTCGCGGGTTTGGTCAGACTCGTCCTCTTCATCCACCAATGTCAAAGCGTTGATCGGTTTGAATGTTCCAATGCTCGGTGACGACGACGACGCTCACGGTGTTGCCAAGGATTCCTCGCTGGCGCTCGCTGTCCTCGTGAATGTCCACCGTGACGCTCCGCAACGCCTTCACCTTGGAGAAGAGCGAGTCGAGCGCGTCGTCGTTCTGCTGCTCGAGGGTGCTTGCCGAGGTGGACATGTTGGTCCGGCGATGATGATGGTGACGATACGAGGTCCTCGGAGCCAAGCTAAGCCGCCGCCGGTGGACATGGGCCGCGGGTTGGTGGTAGCGGTCGTCAGACGAAAGACCTGGGCTGCAAGCGACAGCAGGATCGTGGCGTGCCTCGTTTGGCTGCGGCAACCAGGTCTCCCGGCGGCGGCATCGACCAGATGCTTCTTCGCGAATGTTTACTTATTCCACGACCTTCCTCACTTTGTTCAAGGGTCCGCGCACACGACATGAGAGGCAGACGGGCAAAACGCACGCAGCCGACGACGCAAGGTACGGCGGATGCGGAGGGCGCGGGCTCGGACGTGGAGATGGCGGTCGATGGTGAGGAAGAGAAGGAGGTCGACGACGTCGCACCGGCCAGGCGACGGTTAGGCCGGTCGCGAAAGCAGCCGCGCCGGCCGTCTCGAGCGTCCAAGCAACCGACACGGTCCAAAGCCACTTTCTCGACGCCAGAGCTGGATGGTGAGGAGGAGGAAGAGGAAGCGGAGGAGGAGGGAGGGGAGGCGGAGGCGGAGGAGGAGGTGGAGGAGGAGAAGAAGGAGAATGAGGAAAAAAAGGGTACGCCCGCGCCGGACGATGACCAGGCGCAGGCGTCAGCCGCAACTGCGCCTGCCACGCCAGCGACTGAGATTCAGGCCACACCTGGACAGGAGACGCGGACGGTCGGCGGAAAGACTTATCGGCTGGAAAAGGACGAGCTCGTGTTGCCGGATAATCCAGTCGGAGAGATGAAGATTGACAAGCATGGGAGGTTGCTCGGAGGTAGGTCGCACGGAAGCCACCCTTCGAAACCTTTGGGACGCGACGGGACTGATTTGGAATGAGGCGCAAACGCCGTCCCTCCACCTCAACAGGCCGACAGTACAAGGAATCCACTTTCACATCCCCCGTGCGCGACGATCCAGAGAGGCTGTACATGCTTTCGATCGACGCCGCGCGCTGCACGGGCCACCGCGACTCGCTCTACTTCTTCCGCAAGAACCCCCTGCTCGTCAAACTCACTCTCTGGCAGAGCGAAAAACAGCAACTCATCGATGATGGCAAGCTGAGCGTCAATCTGAAGAGCAGGAGCGTTACCGCCGTCGCCGTGAGGAATGTTTTCAAATTGATGGGTGCCAAGATTGTCGCGAGTGAGTTCGCCGCTTTGCTGATGGTTGAGCTTTGGGAGAGAGCGCTTGCGAGCCTTCGTGCTGAATCCTTCTTTCTTTGCTCATTCTCTTCAGACGGAAAATATATCGTCGACGACTACGATGAGGAGAGGTCTCGTCAGGAAGGCCACAAAGAAGGCGAGCCGGTCGGCGAGATAGCGGAGAATCTTGAGTACCTCCGCGAGAAGCAATCCCAGGCGCAGGCGTCTCTTCCACGCGAGAGAGGTGCTCTGGGGCCATCTCTGCCCCCTTCAGGGCGATCGCGAACGTATCACTCGTCGCTCGGTGACGGCGTCACCGTCTTCGGGGGACCTGGTCTCGCACCCTTCACTGCGGCAGGCACGCACGCCATGAAGCGAGCGGCGTTAGCGAGGGCGGAGCTTACGCCGCGGAACTGGATGCATAAGTTTGCCCAGCAGGTCAGTGAGGCTAACAGCGCCATGCGGGCGTTCAGGCGCGAGAGGTTGGTCGCCTTCCACACGGTGATGGGTCAGGAGGGCGAGGAGGAGATTGCCGATGAGACGGATCAGGTCGAGGACGAGGACGACAAGCCACCGTGGGAGACGGAAGGAGACAAGGAGGAGGCGGAGGAAGGCACGCCCGCTTTCGGGCCCGGCATCGCCGAGCGACGAGCCGACGGCGCGGCCAAGGGCGTGGACTCGCCCGCGACCCCGCTGGACTCCGCCGCCGGCACACCTCGACCCATTCTTCACGTCCGGAAAAAGTCGCCAGACGGTGATCGCCCCAGCGCCAAGAAGCGCAAGAGAGAGCTAGAACCCCCGCTTGGCCTTTATGAACCGCACACGCACACGCCTCATTTCCGAACGGATTCACAGCCTACGGCGGCTAGGATCGAAAAAGTCGCGGCGTGGCCGGAGATCCCTCTCCAGATTCAAGACGAGCGAGCGGAGGGAGGCAAGGGGGACAGGTCAGAGGAGATGAAGAAGCCGCAGAGGACGAACGTGCCTTTGCTCGGCGGCACAAAGGTCGGAGGCGGAGCGTGGGGCGTGGCCAGTTGGAGCACGCAGATGATGTACCCTGGCCGATGAACATGTATAGCCTGCGCCAGTCAAACGTTTCCTTTCAAACGGCCTGTGGCCTTGAGCGTCGAGTACGATATCGGCGTTTCGTCTCTGTCGCTCTCTTGTATGTCATTTGTATACTACTTAGACCGAGTCTCTTCCTCTCAGGGGACGGCGATTGTCAAGGGGCCGACGTCTATCCCTCATTACCCTGTTCCATCACAGAAGTCTGCTTCTTTCCAGAAATGTTTCCGACGACTGTCGGTCCACACACTCAACAAGGTTGTGTGACGATACATCTCTCCGAGGATAGCCGCTCGCACCCTCTGTTTACAGCTTCTCCAACAAGCATTGAGCATCCTTGGCCATGTTTAACAAGTCGTAGACGCTCCCACCGGTGTCTTCATTGCTGATTCGCAGAGCTTGAAGAAACGAGCCCGCCCACAGTCGTTCGATCCTTCAGCTCGTCGACGCGGACGAGTCAAGAGTCTCACAAATGACAAAGGTGGTCCACCGACGTGCAACGACCCGGACAGGCAGCAAGCGCTGATGATGCGTCGCGAAGAAGGGATGAAGAGTGAACGTGGGTACCACGGTACTTTGAGCGTGCGAAGATGGACCAGCGCTTCCATTTGAGCTGGGGTGAGATGATGACTGAACGCCGTGTTGGTCGCCTAAACCGAGAGCCGAGTGCTCGTCTGGAGCGCCCACGAAAGGACAAAGAAAGCATCAGACGGGACAATGACGCAGCGGCCCATATGAGTGCAGAATCGGACGCTGGGATACCCACCCGACCCGGCCACCCAAACCCGGCCGCTATGCGTGATCAGGACGGTATGCTTGGAGCCACATGCGACGCTCACGACCTTCTCGTCCTCCTCTGCGTCCATCTCTTCTCCTCCAAGCGAAACAAGCAGAGGCTCTGGACCGGCCTCCTCATCTCCCAACTGGCCCTCTGCGTTCCTGCCCCAGACGTAGACGTCTCCATCCTCCGTCCTCGCGGCGTTGTGGAATGCGCCTACGGAAAGCTCGCCGATTTTGGACGGGAAGCCTTCGGAGGGAGAAAAGAAAGGTAATGGTCGCACGAGGGGAGGAGGGACGTTATGTGGTGCGGGATAGTCTAAACTGAGTTGGGAGAATCGGTTATCGCCAGTCACGTAGACTTGATGGGAATTGTTTGAAGTATCCATGGGGGAGGCCAAGAGGACGAAGTGGCCAAGGCCTGCATGCACGGATGTGAACCGCGGCAACGTCTGGGTGCCGTCTTCCGCCACCGACAGCGACAGGGGTTGTCTGTCAGATGAGCAGCACGAGAGCAAAGAAGCTAGAGTGGAGCTGAAGAACGCCTTTCCCTCGGCTAAGAGGAGGACGTGACGGACTCGGTGAGCGGAAAAGTAGCAGGCTCGAACAGTCTTCCACTTTCATATTTGCCCCTACGAATGAGGAACGTGGATGACCGGAGAACGTTCGTCAAGTCACTCACCGTCTATACCAACAGCCCTTCCAGCCTCATCAACATCCACGTCCTTCCAAACCACATCCAAGTGTCCGTTACGGGGCGCCCATCGCCTCCTTTTCTTCCTCTCTTCCCGCCGGGGCGACGACAGGTCACCTTTGGTCTGCTCCTCACCCACATTGACCGAGGCCGGGAAATAAACGACCCCGTCGTCCCCTAAGCAAGCGATAAAGTGGTCGCTTCCCAGGAACTTCTTCGGACCGACTGGTCGCGACTTTTCCATTTCGAGGACGACAACGTGCTCTTCTTCTGTCTCCTCGTCGTCCTCGTCCACAGCGTCACAGTCGGCGAGACCCCAAAGCCTCACCTCGCCAGATTCTGACTGTGCGCCGGCAGTCTCGGCCCAAGCGGAATCGAGAATGGCATCGCAGTGCGTGTAGGCGGTAATGTCAGTGGGCGATTCGAGAAAGGATGGAGGCCCATTTATGGCGGACGAAGGGGAAGGCAGGCCTTGACGAGAGATGTTCAACCCGAACGCGAAGATGCGCCGCGCACCGCTGAGGATGGTGTTTCCTGCGAGGCCAGCCATGAGTTGAGGGACATGGCGCTGGGGCCGAGCGTCTTAACCTGGTCTCTGCCCGACTTGAGCGTACGAGCGCTCGTCCTACAAGTTCGCACTCATTCCGTCTGGTCGGCCACTTCATGTCGGAATTTGAGCCCTCCGTCCACGTGACGCTTAGCCGCCGCAGCAAGACAAACCTATCTTAACGCGGGGAGGGGACGGCCAAGGCCGGCTCTCTAAGAGCCCGGTCACCGGTCACCCCGGATCACCGCAGCGCTCCGCGGAGTGGTTGAAAGTTGCGTGTGACATCTTGGTCGCTCCCTCTTCTCGACTCATCCAGCGCCACTGCTTCTCGCTTAAGTGATTTCTCTCCTAAACTTTCACGACCGGGGACGGAAGGCGAACTCTCGCTTCTCCCTTCGTCGTCCACGTCATGTCACTCTCTCAGCTCGTCAGCGGCGGTGCTGAATGCGGGCCTTCGAACCCGCTGCAGGGCTTCGCCAAAACGTTCGGTCAGGATCGAGGAACTCAGCAGGTGAGATGCTGATCCTGCTGGACATGGTAGACAAAGCGGACTGAAGTGACTTTTCGACGTCACGCTCCGATCCTATCGCTCATTATACGTCTCTGTTTCTCATTGTTCCGCAGGATCGGTTTGTCCCTCAAGCTGGGCCGTCGTCTGCGGTGAGTTTACGGCCCCTCGCCGTCACATTCCTTATACAGGTCGCTTAATGTCCCGGAACGCTGACCTGTGGCTGGGGCATTGACGTTGAACCTCTCCTCTTTGCACACAATCACCGGACTTCTCTCGATCTGCAGCCCTTCCGCTCCATTCAGCGTGACCTTTCATCTGGCCAAGACGCCGACGCCTCTCGCTTCTTCGGGTCTGGGACTCCGTCCTCACTCGATCAAACTCGACTGCAAGCCTTGCCGTCACTGTCTCCTCCTCCGCATACCTTTGTCTCTTCCAGCCCCACGCCGTCGCAACTTCGGCGCTCTCCCGCGTTTCAGGGGCAGCATCAACAAGGTCCGTCTCCGGCTTCGCATCTAGACTTTGAAGACGCCTTCCTCGCCGCAAGGACTGCTGGCGCGAGTTCACACCAGCAATTTGGTGGAGGACCCGGTGCGACGACGAGAGCGGGCTTTGGAAACGTTGGATGGGCTGCCGACTTCCTGAAGCAGCAAAATTCCGTACCGCTGCCGGCAAGCCATAGTGAGATCAGCAAGGACCGTTCAGGACCCGGAGCTCTCCAGACTTCATCCCCGAGGGCTTCTCCTGGGCTGGCCGGTGCTGTGGCCCATGGAAATGGCGTGGCGAGCGTGAACGCGATGAGGAAGATGGAAGAGGACATGGTGAGGGCAAGGATGATGCAGGACATGTACATGCAACAACGCCAGGAGGCTTGGATGAGGGAGGACCGCATGATGAAGGATCGCATCGTAGAAGTGGGAGCAAGGTCGCCTGCAGCGGTCGATGAGCTGGACAAGGAAATGACGAGATTGGGACTGGGTGAGCAATCCCGTGTACTGACGTACAAAGGTCGACCCAGGCCGCTGCCTCTCCTGATTGACGTTCGTGATCCAGCGAGCTGATGATTTTTTGCGCATGCCACATATCACATGCACACGGACACGCAGATCCCTCGTGGGACGAGGCCTTCATGACGCACGAGAAGGAGCTGCAAGGGAGCCAAGGGCCGCCCTCGCCCATTCACGCCCTAGATGCGCCCACACAAGTTGCTGAGACTGCTGCGCCTCCCAGGCAAGACTTCAATGACGACGAGGAAAGGGACCAGCTGGCGCGCACTGCGGGACTTCTGGTCTCATCTGTCGAGCACGAGCAGAACCCCAAGTTCGGCAAGAGCGCCTTCTTAGGCCTCATGAAGCAAATCAGGGATAAACAGGTCACCATAGAGGGGAATGAGATGGTCGAAAAAGGACAGGGGTCCACTTCTGCTGGCGTCGGCGACGACGGCACTGCCGTTGGAAGTGTCAAGGGAAAGGGCAAGGCAAGAGACCTTGGACCAGGCATGGACGTTGAGATGCATCAGCCTGTCGCTGAAACAAGCAGCGCTCCAGACGCGGAGACTTACCGTTGGGCAAATGCGGCCGCCGCTGGGGCGTCGGGGCAGCTGAGCGGCTTGCCTGATGCCCTCTTTGCTCAGCAGAAAAGGACAACTGGCATTCCGTCCTCGCTCCCTCTTGCACAGGAGTTGGAGGGCCGACGTGAGCTCAGCGAGTTTTGGGCCGATGAAGACGCCATGGCAGAGGAGCGCGAGAGGAAGAAGGCCAGTCGGAGGTCTGGTGCGCAGTTCCAGGGCGATGGAGGAGGGATCCAAGAGTCAGACGACGAAGACGCTCTCTTCGAGGAGGCAGCGTCCAAGTTCCGCGCCGAGTCGTCCAAGCATGGTATATCGACGCGCGTGCCCGGTGCGACGGAGAGGTGGGAGGAGAAGGACGAGCAGGATGAAGGGGAGCGATGGGAGGATGAGGATTTCGTAGGAAGGGGGTGGAGAGGTACCCAAGGAAGGGGTGTTCCGGGCCCTCAAGTAGCAGAGTGGGACGCGCTCCAGAGAGACTGGGACGCTTTTGAGGCAACAGCGACTGGTATCCGCCCCGTGTCGGACCAGGACCAGGACCACGCTTATCCCTTTCAGCCTCAGAACCCATACCTGGAAGAAAACACCACCTTCCATCACGCTCGCCACGACGGTCGCGGCCACGACGCGGTGGCGGAGACTATCTTAGAGCGCGAAGCCGCCGTCCAACGCGACCCGGCGGACGCATCGATGTGGTTCGAGCTCGGAGTACAGCAACAAGCCAGTGAGCGAGAGGGCCTTGCCATCCGCGCTCTCCGTCGCGCCGTCGAGCTCGACCCGTCCTACCGACCCGCCTGGCTCGCCCTTGCCGTCAGTTACACCAATGAGAACGACCGAGCAAGCGCGTACGATGCCATCGAGAAGTGGATCGAGCACAATCCCCGGTACGCCGACCTTGTCCGCGCTTACCGGGCCAGGACCGCCACCGCCGCGCCCCCAAACCGATCTTCAGAGGCCGGCCGTTCGAGCTCGCCCCTAGAGCTAGGCGATGGAGGGAGCGCGGAAGCATCGAAGCACCTCGATCTGACCGCTTTGCTTATCGAGCTCGCCAGGAGCGCTCCGGTTGGAGAGGTGGACGCTGACGTGCAAATCGCTTTGGGCATCTTGTTCAACACTAGCGAGGTGAGTGGAAGGCATGGCGATATGCAGAGGTTGGACCTTCGGTTTCATCCGAAACGAAGCCCTGACCGCTCCCTATTCTGACGGGATCGTCGGCAGGACTATGACAAGGCCGTAGACTGTTTCCATTCCGCACTGCTCGTGAAGCCGGACGTGAGTCAATCTCCCGTCACAACCCGCGGGGGGAGGGGGGAGGGGCATTGAAGAAAGATCGGCTCAGCTGATTTGATTCTACGTACTGGTTTTCAGGACTGGCAACTCTACAACAGGATCGGCGCCACACTCTCCAATTCGTAAGTCAATATTTTTCGCAGTCAGTCACTCATCGCCCTGTCCGAGCCGACGACTAACTAGAGCATGCCTGCTACATCTCCACCTTCCCACCTCAGGGGCCGTTCCCGCGAGGCGCTCGAGTACTACCATCGTGCCCTCGAGTTGAACCCAACCTTCATCAGATCTCGCTTCAATTTGGCCATCGCATGCATCAGCCTCAAGGTGAATATTTTTAGCACGACGGATCATCCTCAACTCTCGCTTTCTTCTCGCCTTCATTGCATGTCGTTGAACTAACCATACCATCCCCTCTTCAACGCTGATCGTCCCATCGTTGCACAGATGTACCAAGAAGCGGCTGAGCACATATCCGCCGCTGTCACCCTAGTAGTCGCCCAGGCCGAGTCTGAGCGTCTACAACAGACGCCGGTGCAGCGCGAGGCGCGGGAGCAGGAGGAGAGAGAAGGAGGATCTGGAAAGGGCGACCTAATGTCTCGACTGTGGGACCTGCTGCAGATCGCTCGCATCGGCGGGGCGCACGTCGACGAGGAGGAGATGAGGACGCTGTTTGGCGCTGTGTCGTACGCTGGAGGGACTTACCGGAACGAGGCTTCTTGGTGGGCTTGAGCAAGTTCAGGCGAGCTGGTCGCAACGCAAATACGACTCGTAGGGTGCTGTGTCTTCTCGTACCCTATGTCCATCTCCCTTTTGCAACCAGGATGCATTCCTGCTTCGTCTGACGACGAAATCGATTGATAAGTATTGCGGTCAACTATAAGAATATTGTGGAAGGCGTGATCCATCTTCCTCTGTATTCTTTAGTCCCATCCACAAGCCTACAAAACGTTCCTCCCTATGGTGTGCAAGGAGGCGGCCTTGTCGCGGTCCTCCGGTCGGATCGAATCCTGGTAGATCATCTTCGTTACGTCCAAGGACGACCGCCAATGGCAGCCTACCACGGCAGCGTGGAGGACGCGGGAGAGGATAATAAGGAATGAGATTCGTGCGAGTGTTGAGGCGAGAACGGTTAACGACAATTTGTGCTGCGGCAACTCACGAACGCTGCTGCGGACCGCCTGAAGCTGCGGAGATAGGCGGGCTGTCGCTGCGAACCTCAAATGTGAGGACGCTTTGACCTCCTCGCCGATTTGGCAGCATTCAGCCACTTGTATCTTCTTGATCCTTCACCTTCCACCAGCACCGATCAGTCCACCATTTCATGGCCGCCTACCCCGACGAACGCAAGCGCATCCTTGAAGACCCTGTGGCTGACAAGCCGTCTAAAAGACTCCAGCTCGATGTCGGAGCGACGGAGACGGACGGCATGCGGGGGACGATGAACGGTGGGGAGACAGAGGAAGGGGAAGATGAAGGTGGTTATCTGTATGGAAAAACCCTCGAAGTAAGTGGATTTGGCCATAGAATTGTCTATGAGAAATGTTGCTCGGGAGCTCGCTCGGTTGACAAACTTTTGTCGTTCCCCTTTTCTCCTCCGTCTGCGGGTCTCCCTTTCACCGTTCACAGCCTTTCAGGAAGGAGGCCATTTACCGCCAGATGCTCGAATACAAACGCGAGTTGGCCAGGGCACATGAACAGGTAACCCTCCTGGAGCGGAGCCGGACGGATATGGAGGCGAGAACAGGGGCCTTGAACGCGTTTTGGGATCAGGTGGGTGATCTTGTCCGGTACGGAAGCGTCGCTGAGAAGCTGAGATATTCGGACGCTGAGGCAGGCATTCGTTTGGACATTCCACGGTTCTAGCTGGCGCAAGACGTCAGGACGATGGGCTCGGACGAAGCCATGTTTGCAGAAAATCAAGAGAGTGAGTCTCTGCTTCGCTCCTAACACCGAGGAAGGCAAGGGTTCTTACACATTTGAAGCGTCTGCTCTTCCGTCTCAGTGTTTGTGCAGTCGTTTTCCTTCACTCCAACTTCTCCAGCCTTGCAAGCCTTTGAACAAGCGCTACAAGAGCGGTTAAGAGCATCCCAGGAGCTTCTCGCCCGCATCATTACTGCCGATCCTGCGTTGCGCGGCCGGCCTGATCTAAGGCAACTGCAGTCCCGGTGTCACGCTGTCGTGAAGGAAGTGAGTGTGCCTCTACCCAGCCTTCTGCGACCTGTCGAATATGACTTTAACCTTAACCTCTTCATTTTCCACGCCCAGGCGAGCTTGCTCAAAGAGCAGCTTCGAGTAGCCGATCAGCAGCTGAGGGACGCGGAAACAACTATCGCCGACCTGCAGGAAAGGTTGAGACGAGCAGAGAAGAAGGCGGATCGGTTACGGAGCCGTACGGTGCAGGCGATGGAGCTGCCGAGCATGAAGGAGGAGGTGAAGCAAGAACAAGACGGGGAAAAGGATGCAATGCAAGAGGTGAAGGAGGAGAAGTCTGCTTCACCAGTAAGTCCCTTTCACATCAACTTGACATGGTCGTGAAGGTTGCTCACTGTGGCTTCTTTGTCATCCTTCAGCCCGTGAAGCAAACACCCACTCCGAACGGCGCGATGACTCCATTAAACGTGGCGACAGAGCTTGAGCACCTGCGATCCGAGTCCGAAGGGCGCTTGAACGATTGCCAATCGTTGAGACAAGAGAACGAGCAGTTGCGGCTCGAGGTCGATCATCTGAAGATGAAGCTCGCCACTTTACCAGACGATCTCATAGCCGAGTCGCCGATGTTCAAGGAGTTGCATTCCCAATTGGCGGGCCTCAAGGCGGATGCCGAGCAAGCGAAGGCTCAAGTTAGTTCGCTGACACAGGAGGCGGATGATCTGAGGGAGAGGAGGAGGGAGTTCCAGGACGTAGTCACAGTAAGTGTGAAGTGTCTTTTCCTAAGCACCAGCCGCACTTATCCTCACGGCCGAGATCTCCACGTCTTCTTTCGCGCGCAGGCGGAAGCCAACGACAGATGCGAGGAACTCCGCACTCAGCTTCAAGCTCGGGAAGCCGACGTCACCCGATTACGGCAACAGCGTGACGACCTACAGGGTGACAACAACGAGAAGCTTGCAAGGGAGCAGCTCAAACAGAGACAAGTTCAAGAGATCCGGACTTTGGCAAATTCGCGAAAGGTGTGCATGGATTGGGACGTGCATGTTTCTACACGGCGCGGCGGATATAAAGCTGACTATATTGCGTCATGCTTATAGGACCGCATTGACGCCCTCGTCTCTGAAGTGCGAAGACTGAAGGCGAAAATTGCTGCTGACGCTGGCGACGCGCAGGCAGTGGACTTCCATCTCGTCAACGAAGAGCTTTCTTTTGTTAAACACCTTGAGACTAAGCTCAAGGAGTCCGAGGAATCTGTCCGGAACCTCCAGAACGAGCTGGAAGCGTATGCAATGGCATCGGACGACGTAACGGCCCTGGCGGCTTCAGAGGCATCTTTGAAGTCCCAGGTCGCCGAGCTTCACGACCGGGTTGACCGATATGCAAAACTCCTTGGCAGTCAGGCCGGTCCCGACGTACGTCAATTGGCGACACGATTGGAGGAAAAGACGGCCTTGATCGAGCAGCTCGAGCTGAAGAGGAAGGAAGCCGAGGCGGTGAGCGGCTTGTGTCTAGCTTTCTGCAGTGCGCAGAGCTGAGTTATTTCCTTCACCATCAATTTTGGCTACTGCAGGCAAACGAGGCGCTCTTCCTCGAGGTAGAGAAGCTCTCGGAAGCATGGCAGACCTCGGAGGAGCAGTGTAAGAGCAAGGTCTTCAACCTGGCTGCTTTAGAGGACAAGGTTACCCGGCTGACAGCCGAGGCAAGTTAATAATTTTTTCCGCCAATCGTTACCGTAGAAATAGGTTCCTCACTATATCCCCCAATGGATCCCTTTTCTTCTTGTCAATGCAGAAAGCTAAAGCGGACAACAAGTATTTTGGCGCCATGCGGAACAAGGAAGCAGTGGAAGCGGAAAGGAAGGCGGCTCAGCGCAACATTGAGAAGCAGGTTAAGGTCATCGAGAAGTTGACAGAGGCGGAGAAGAGCTTGTCCAGCCAACTGGTAAGTCGTCACACCGGAGGTCTCGATTTATCTGTTTGCTAAGCGTCAGAACTCTTGGGTTGTTGTTGTTCAGACCACCCAAGAGAAGGAGATCAGCGGGTACAAGCGATCCCTGCAGACGTATCGGGACAAAATCGCCTCTCTGGAACACGACGTTCAAGACGTGCGAAATCGGCTACAATTTTCGGAGAAGGGCGTCGCTGAGGTAAACTAGGTCCAGTCTTGTCTGCATTTCGCTGTATTTTCCACTCAACCTCATCCCTTTCATACGCTGCAGATGACCGCTCTACATCGCAAACGTGTGGCGGAAGCAGAGACGGAGGCGTCGGCGCGAAAGCGAGCGGAGGAAAAGGCTAGCAAGCTGGAGAGAGAGCTTCAGAATCTCGCAGTTGCTTCCTCGACAACCACCGGCTCCGGGGTTTCCAAGGAAGAGCGGGCGCTACAGAAGGACAATACGTTGCTGAGGGTGGGTTTGTCGAATGCCTTCATCTCACCCACAGCTTCTGACATCTTCTGGCCGCGCCATCCATCACACGTCGATCTGTTTCACCTTGGCCTCCAATCCCTCGAAACGCAGAACATGCTCCTTTGCTCGACTTGCAAGATCCGCTTCCGGTCTCATACCATCTCCAAGTGCTTCCACACGTTTTGCAAGGACTGCATCGATGCGCGGATCGCGACGAGGCAGAGGAAGTGTCCGGCGTGTCAGGTGTCGTTTGCCAAGGAGGACGTGGAGCAGATCTACTGTGGGTGGACAGAATGTAATTTGCTTTTGAATGGGAGGATGGCGACTGACAGGACTCGTCGCCACGGATCTCTTCTCTTCTCTTCAGTCCAATGAATGCAAACGCTCGTATGGCGTATGGACCAGCGCTCTCGTGCTCTCTCCCTCTCTTTCTCTCTCTCTCTCTCTCTTGCGCGCGAGAGTATTTCTCCCCTCGTCCCGTCTGCTCCTTCTTCCAACGTCTACCTCCCGCCCGCCCGGCCTTCTCCACGTACCCGCTTCCCCACCGACCCACCCATTCTCTCCTCTCCTCGGTTCCCCTCCCATATATTTGCAACGCAACGGTCGTGTTTGTGGCACGCCGCCGAGCCGAGCACGGCGGCGTAGCTGTATTGTATCAGTATCCATGGTTCGCTCTTCGTCGGGTCGTACGAACTGCATGCTTGCAGAGGAAGAGAAAGAAGACGAAGCGAACATCGAGCGACCGGGTCCAATCCGATCCGGGAGAGGGAGGAGTGGATGCCGGCATGGTCTACAAGTACACGAGCGGAGGACGAAGGGCGGAGGGGTGGGGGGGGGGGGGGGCG
>JAMDHS010000085.1:0-89390 GCA_029717555.1 Peribolospora baueri | reverse complement strand
TTTTTTTTTTTTTTTTTTTTTTTTTTTTTCCGCTCGTCAGCTTCTTTCTCTCTCTTTCTCCAGCCACGCGTGCGTGCCCCGGGGCTGTCGAGCCCAGTTTGATCGCCGTTGTCTGACGTTATCACCACTCGTCCGAACGAGCCAATGGATGGTGCGAGCAAGCTCCGAGCCGAGTCCGAATTGCATCACCCCGATGAAAGGCGTCGGCGCTCGCCTCTCCTTCCGCGCGGGCGACACACATCACGCACGTTCTGAAGAAAATCACTTTCATGACCCCAATCTGCTAATAATATCACGGACTGAACTGCTCACAACCCCCAGGACGTCCACCGCTTCACCCGCGTCGACCCATCAGTTGCCAGAGCTCCTCCCGATGGCCTTGAGGTTACCGAGGTCGAGCTTGGGAAGCTGCAACCGTCCTTTGGCGCCGCCATCGGGAGGCGCGGGCAAGAAGCCGGCAGCGACGAGCCAAGCGATGTACACGCCCATCAACCGCTCGTCCACGCCCATCCCTTCGGGCCTCTCCCCAAACTCTGCCAGCGCCGCCTCCGTGTTCGAGTCGTCCAGCTCGGGACCTTTGGTGCTCGTGGGCAGGTCGTCGAGGACAAAGTGGAGAAGGGGGAAGAGGGCGTTATCCTGCACCTTGAGCACATGCCGCTCGAGTTCGGTTCGCCAGACGACGTAGTCCACGCGCGATACCGGGTAGCCGTACGTGCCAAGAGCTGAGAGGAGGTCGTTGAACCGAAGCGGAGGACGAGCGGTGACGTGGTGGACTTTGAGCGGCTGAGAGGGCGTACGAGAGGAGAGAGTGGGCAGGGTGACGCATCGGGCGACGTGATCGACGGGAACCATGTTGACCGTGTTGTCAATGTCCGGCACGAGACCGAGCTGGAGACAACCTTTGACCATTCGCCAAATGAAGTCGTCCGTGTTGGTCACCGCGCTCGTGCTGTCGCCCACCACGTAGCCTGGACGGATGATGGCGCCCCGGAGGCCTCGTCGACTGGCCTCCATGATGACCTGCTCAGCGACCCACTTGGACTGGCCGTACCCCGACTTGAGGCCAGTCCTGCTCGTCGAAAGGTCATCGTCCTCCGGCAGGCCGCGACCGCCACGCTCGATGATGGCGTCCGAGATGTGCACGTACTGCTCCGTATCGAGCGTAGCCGTGGACGAGACAAAGGTGAATAGCTTGGGTCGCGAGGTGGCGGCGAGGGAGATGGCGGTCAGCGTGGCGAGCACGTTGGGCCCTCGGAGCTTGGTGTACGGATAGACCCAGTGGACCTGCACAAAAGATTGTTCGGAGCAGAGCGGCGCAATCAAAATGAATAAACGCCGGAGGGACGCACGGGCTGCAGAGGAAATGATCAACGTCGGTGAAAGAAAGAAAGAGTCCACTTACCATGGCACCGTTATGAATCAACACATCCGTCTCTCGAGCCAACCTGTCCCACTCTGCTGCGCTCAAACCAAACTTCTCCGTCTCCAAGTCGCCCACGACGACCTCCAACCTATGCTTCTCCACCCACCCCTCATCCCAAGCGCCCCTCGCCTCCCCGCTCTCTCTCAGTCTCTTCATCCCGCTCGCCGCATCTTTCGCTCGCACGAGACACACGACCTTGGCCATTCTCTCAGCCCTCGAGGTAAGCAAGTCACGGAGGATGAAGGCGCCGAGGAAACCGGTGACGCCAGTGAGGAAGACGGTGAGCTTGTCTCCGCTGCGCTGGCCAAAGTTTTCTGGCAAGGGCGGGAACGAGGCGGGGAGCCGATCGACGAGCACGTCCACGTCCGCCGCGTAATCCTCCACGATCGCGCCCGCGACCACCTGCCGGGCGGTCTTGCTGTCGCTGTCGTTCGCCTGAGCCGGGATTGCGTCCTTGCTGTCAAAGCCGAGGTCAGCGTTGCGGAGATGATCAATTTCCTTTGCCAGAGCGCGGATGGTGGGCTTTTCGAAAACGAGGCCGAGGGGAGCGTTGACGACAAAGGCCTTGCGGATCTCGAAGATGAGCCGAGTGGCGAGGATGGAATGGCCGCCGAGGTCGAAGAAGCTCTCTTCGAGAGGCAAGATCTGGCCTGGAGAGAGGGGTGGGTTGAGGAGCTTGACCCAGAGATCGTGAATCGTTGACTCCGTCTTTGTCATCTTCGCCCCGTCGCCGCCTGTCGCCGTCGTGGAAGACACTGCAGAAACGGCGGCAGCGGCGGCGGCCGTATCGGGGAACGGAAGAGCGGGCTTGTCGATCTTGCCGTTGGGGTTAAGGGGCATACGCTTGAGGGGAACAAAGACTGAGCAGCGGGGAGGAGGACCGGGCAAATCGTCAGGACTCCATTCCTCAGACTCGGCCTTTTCGGATCCCATCCGGTGCACAGCCAGTGGGAATAAAAAAGCACGGTACGAGAACTCACCGGTGGGAATGGAATAGGAAGGCAGCTTCTTCTTGAGGTGCTCCCTGATGTCCTTGATCAACCTCCGATGCCTCCTGACGCCCTTCAAGACGCCTTCTTCCCCTTCCTCCTTGCCATCCTCCGTTACCCCGTCCCCGTCGCTCAGCAAGCTCTCGATGCCGGCTCCGGGGACAAAGTAACTGACCAGCACCTTCTCCTCGTCCTTATCCCTCCTCACCAACGTCACGTTCTCGCGCACGTGCGGGTGCTGGGAGAGGTGTGTGTCGATCTCGCCAAGCTCGATGCGAAAGCCGCGGATCTTGACCTGGTCGTCCGCCCGTCCCGTGCACTCGACCGTCCCGTCGGGAAGGTACCGACCGAGGTCGCCGGAGCGGTACATGCAGTCTCGGACGCCCTTCCAGAACTGTGCGTATGGCTTGTCCGCGTGCTGTTCCTTGATGATGTCCGGCCACACGACGTCGGGGGCAAGAAAGTTGGGTACAAACTTCTCTGCCGTCGCCTCGGGTAGCGCGAGGTAGCCCTCGGAGAGGCCTCCGGAACGCACGTAGATCTCGCCCACCTCGCCGACGGCGCATGTCTTGGTGCGGTCGTTGCGGTTGACGAGGAGGAGCTGGACGTTGATCATGCCCTGTCCGGCGGGCATGATGTCCTTCTGGTTGTTGAGGAACGTAGAGTCCTCGCTCACGGACGGAATGGCGAAATAGGACACGGCCCGCTGCGTCTCGGTGGTGCCGTACATGTTGATGATGCGCACGTTCGGAGCGAGCGCCTGGAGGCGGGAGCAGTCGCGCTTGGTGAGCACGTCGCCGACGAAGAAGGCGTTGCGCAGCGTCGTGATTTTGCGCGTCGCTTGGGCTGACAGCAGTTGACCCATCGCCGGCGTCAGGTGGGTGACTGTCACTTCACTCTCGGCCATCCACTCGGCCAGGCGACCGGGCGTACCGATATCGTCCGCCGTCGGCACGTGGAGCTCGGCACCGAGGAAGAGAGGCGTGAAAATGTCCCTCTGTATGGGGTCGTGGGCGATGCCGGACAGCATCGTGAACCGGTCCTTCTCACTCAAGCCGAACCTCACGCTCATCCAGGGAAAGAAGTGGGTAAGCGAGAAGTGTCGACCTCTCACACCCTTGGGAATTCCTGTGCTGCCACTGGTAAAGCTGAGCGTTCCGATACTGTCCGGACCGAGAGGGATGCCGACGGGAACGGACTTCTTAGCTTGCGCAGCATCCAAGATATCCTCTCCTCCCTCGGCGACCAAGCCGCCGGTGAGGCGACCGTCGTCGGAGATGCGCAGACCCGGCACCTCGACGCGGACGGAAAGATTGTCGTTGATGTAAGAGCGCACAGATGGGTGGAGCTTGCCGGCGAGGGCGAGGATGACGAGGGCGCGAGGGCGGGCGACTTGAAGGTAAATATTCTGTCGCGTCGGCGGATAAGCCGGGTCTGAGGAGAAACCGATGATAGGCAAAGCAAGGCAGGTGAGGAGATACCGATGGTCGGAGAAAGGAAGGCAACTGAGCCGTACGGCCCGTCGCCTTTCCACGGAAACTCGGAAAAAGCGAAGACGGTGTACCCACCGATCACGTTGAACGTGGCCCCCGCCTTGAGCACGCCCATGACGGCGACAGCGAGGTCGGCGCTCCTGTGAGCGTAGACGGTCACGACCTCCTCCCTCTGGACGCCGCCGGCTACGAGGTGATGAGCGAGGATGTTGCTTGCCTCGTCAATCTGCCTGTACGAGAACGTTCGCGTGAACTCGGCCGGCTTTCCAAAGGCGACGTCACCAGCCTTGGACAAAGGCGGAGGGAGGCTCTCCACGATACACGTCCGATCGGGGTGGGCGTGGGCGTTGGCAGAAAAGATGTCGACGATGCTACCTCTCCATCCCGTCCATTCCAGGTCCCGCTTGGGATCGGGCAGGACGGCGATCTGGCTGGGCGTGAGCAAATCCATCTGTCCGACTGGCCCATCGGGGTGGGCACCGGCTTGTTGGACGACGCGGAAGAGCTGCTCGATGAGGAAGGAGATGCGGGAGGAGGAGAAGAGGAGAGAGTTGTAGGTCACCTTGAGACCGAGGGCGGGGCCTTGGACGGTCTGCCGAGAGGTGGTGGGCGTCGCGGGGGCAGCAGCGTCGAGGGAGGCGATAGAGGACGACAAGGAGGCTCCATTGGCGCCGTCGACGTTGCTGTGAGCGGCGGCGTCGGGCGAGGTGACGAAGACGGTCAAGTCGGAGGTGAGACCGGTGCTCTGCAGGAAGCTCTGCTCCGTGCGATCGGTCTCGTCGAAGAAGCGGACCTTCAACAACGGCGCTGCGAGGCCACCGGGCCCGGTCTCCCTTCCCCTTCCACCTTCCAATCGCCTGAGGAGAGCGTCGTAAGGCACGCTGTCGGCAGCTCCCTCGGCCTCAACGGCCTGAACGCGCCGGACGACCTGCCAGTACGGGTGATCGGGTTCGATGGGAATGCGGAGCACGAGCGGCTCGCCCGACTTGTCGCTGGAGCTGCCGATGATGAGGTCGGTGTCGCCAGTGTAGCGATGAAGGAGCACGGCGAAGGCAGCAAGGAGAAAATGGAAGGGCGTCGGCGTCGTCGAGGCGTGCGGCTGGTTGGAGTGGTCCGAGTCGCTCTCGCCGTCGACGTCGTCGTCATCGGCGGTGTCGTGAAAAGCGAGTCTGCCGAGGGCGCGAGAGGTGTGCCTGTCAAGGGTGCGAGACTGGACCGCTTGCACGAGTGAGGCGATGGAGGGGCGAGGGTAGTCGGTTGGGAGGGCGAGGGCGGGCAGGTTCTGGAGACGGCGGTGCCATCGGTCGAGACGAGCGTCGAGCTCCGCCGGGGGGAGTGCGGACGCGGAAGAGGAGCTCATGGCGATGGCGGTGGGGTTAGAAGAAGTAGTCGTTGTGGTTGTTGTGGTCGTCAACGATGCCCGTCCATCTATCTATCTTATCTAGATTCCTTCCTTCCTTCCTTCCTTCCTTCCGACCGAGTCAGAGTCGTCTGATGTTTGTCTTTCTTCTTCGACTCGACGACCGCCAGAAGAACGCTTTCCGCCTTGCCGCAGTCACCCTAACCCTCGATCATCCGCTGCGCACGTGGCCGTGGGAGTTTGCATAACCCTACTTCCTTGGCACGCGTCGACCGCGCAAATGGGGGAGGGCGGGAGCGCGACGGGCGAGGCGAGGCAGACTCGAGGCAGACACGCCGGCCAAACCACTTCACTCCTTCCTCCATCCCATCACTCCATCCCTTTCTTCTTCATCATCATCATCCTCATCTTCATCCCCTTTGCTTCCTCCTTTGCTCGATCACGCCCTCTCTGTCGCTCACCCTATCGTTCGCCCTCGCTCCGCATTCGTCCCGACTTGCTCGCGCCCTTTTCCTCTCTGCCCGCGCGTGTTCGTTCACACTCTACCCCCATCCGATCACACATCCACCTCATCCGTCGCCACGTCCTCGTTGTTTCCTCGTTCTCTACTCCCGCCCTCCTTTTCACATCGTCCATCATCCCTTTATTCGGTTGAGACGGCACACTATCATCCACTCCCTCTCTCGCCATGGCCGGCCCGCGACTCGCTTCCCCCGGCGCTGGGGGCGCGTCTCACAGCGGCCTCCTCTCGCCCCCACCCTCCGTGCCTCGCAAGCGCACCAATGCATCCGCGCTCGGCGAGGATGGAGAAGACGCCGCGAGCGGAGAAGGAGGACGGGCGGCGAAGAGGTTCGCTCGTCTGCGCCTCTCACCGCGCAAGGCGGGTCCCCCGGTCAAGCGGGACGGGTCGATGCTCCTGTCCCCGCCTCTGACTGGGGAGGAGCGCGTGGATGTGGACGGGAACAGGAAGGGACCGAGGGAGGCTGGCGGACGGGGCAGCAGCCCCACGCCTCAGGAGGATTTGGATTATGTCGATGAGGCGGAGGCGGACGAGGAGGAGGACCTCGAATTGGACGAGGAGGATGAGGACGCCGAGGGGGAAGTCGTCGCGGAGGAGGGAGAGGACGTGATGGAGGAGCGAGTCGTCAACCTCCCGTTCGAACCTCACCGTCTGTTTGCCGCGGACGGTAGGGAAGACATCATCGTCGGGGGGCCAACGCCTTTGGCTTCAGCAGCTCGCATCCCTGGTGCTCCCGTCGGAGCGTCGAACCAACCCTTCCTGTCTCGCCTCGTCGATACCTCCACCACCTCTACCACCATCTTCCCCACGCGCCGTCGATTGCACGCGTCCTCGTCTCGCCCGCCGCGAGGCCCTATCGAAGACCCGGGTCTCAATCCTTTCCTCTCTTCGACCTCCAAACGACGCAGCTCGTTCAGCTTCGGGCCCGACGAAGAAGGCGCCGCCCCAACCGACGTGAACGTTTCTCCTCCTCACTCCCCCGTCTTGCCTTCCTCGGCGACGCCACGGCAGAACGTCAAAGCCAGAGCGCCCTCGGCGGCTACCGCGGCAGAGGGCGACGCTCGTCCCAGGAGGAAGCTCCTCCCCAGTGTGCCGGAAAGGGACTCTCCGCACAACCCGTTTCTTGAAGATGGACCGTCGGATTTGGCCAAGGGCAGACGACGGGGAGTACACGGCGAGCGGGAGAAGGCGACGGCTGAACGGATTGAGGGCAAGGTTGCTTACGTGTTGTGAGTCGCTTTTCTTGTTTTGCCTTCCCTCTGCTCCCCGATCGAGCGCACGCCACGTCGTCTGCTCACGCCCTGGCCACGCTGACTGGCCTCGCTAACTAACGCTCTCCTCATCCCTCGTCCTCTGCCATTGCTTGTTATGCCATCAGCCGCGGCAAAAGAGTCTGGTATGACGATCCCGACCTCTACCCATCTTCGTCATCCTCTCGATCCGCCTCGCCTGCCTCGGACGAGGACTTTGCGCGGGATCTCAAGCCGAAAAGGCTGTTCGCCCCTTCGCCCGCGTCGGCCTCCGCTTCTGCCCGAGACACCTGACGCACGCGCCGTCCAGTCCAACTCAGTTGTCCGCCTCACACATGCTTTCGTACCTGTCCCGCTGCTGTGTCTCCTCTCCCTCGCGCCACTCCATCTGCTCATCTGCACACGTCACGTCACCCCCATCGTCACCCCAATCTCTCTTCTCGTCCCATATCTTCCCCGCCCTCGCCATGTCGCTCGACATCACTCTCGTCTTGATTTTTTTTCTGCTCTGTAGTACGTACCTGTCGGCTTGCCTGTCATAGCCACGTTTCTGTCGGATCTCTCTCAGGGCCCCACTTCTGCCGGTAATCCCATGCAACCCGCCCTCTCCTTAGCGGGCCGATTTCCCTCTCCGTAGTAGACGCGCCCACCCTAGGACCGAATCGGGTTGAACGAGGCTGCTGATCCGATCGAAGATTACGGACGGCCGAAGCAACTTCCTTCGCAGACCTTCAGGAGAGAACCAAACCCCCGCCGAACGGAGATTGTTCGTCTACAGGAGAAATAGAGAAAAGAGGGACGACGGGGCGAGCCAACAGCGGCGCAATTTCGAGTTCCCTGCTTGCCCCTCTTCCCCCTCCACTCCAATCCTCAGGCAGCTAATTCCAAGCCTCCAGGCCCCTCATCTCGACGCCCTCTCCCCTCTTCACCGCGCCGATCCTGTACACCTCCTTCTCCAAACCGGTCGCCTTGATCTTCCGCACGACCTCGTCCACATTCGCCTCGGAGACGACGAGCACCATGCCGATCCCGTTGTTGAACGTCCTCGCCATCTCCACTCCCTCAACGCCACCCTCGACCTGAAGCCACGAAAACACCTCGGGCCTCGTCCACGTCCTCGCGTCCACCCAAGCGCCGAGGTCGGGGGGCAGAACGCGGGGGAGGTTGTCGACGAAGCCACCGCCGGTGATATGGCTCATCGCTTTGACGAGCTTCTTGCCGCGCAGGACGGGGAGGAGGGAGCGGACGTAGATGTGTGTCGGCTCGAGCAACGCCTCGGCCAGGGTTCGGTGTTGCGATGACGACGACGGCGAGGAAGAAGAAGACCACGGAGGCGGGGCGGAAAGCTTGACTCCGGCGCGGGCGACGACCTTGCGGACGAGGGAGAAGCCGTTGGAGTGGATGCCCGAGCTGGCCAGGCCGAGCAAGACGTCTCCCTCCATCACCTTCCTCTCCGGGTCCTCGCTGGGCAACAGTTCCTCCCTCTCCACGGCGCCCACGGCAAAGCCGGCAAGGTCATAGTCGTCGCCGTCATACATGCCCGGCATCTCCGCCGTCTCACCCCCGATCAACGCACAGTTCGCCCTCCGACACCCTTCCGCGACACCTTCGATCACGGACGTGGCAACGGGTAGGGAGAGGCGCGCGCAGCCAAAGTAGTCGAGGAAGTAGAGCGGTTCGGCGCCTTGGACGAGAAGGTCGTTTACGGACATCGCCACGAGGTCGATGCCTAAAGAGACGTCCAAAGGCGCGCAGAGGAAAGAGCTCATCAGGACCTCGCCAAGGCACGACTCAGATGGAAGATACCCCGGCAGGACGGATGGACCCATTGGCTCTTCCGCCTGATTTGACTACTTACCGACAGTATCATGTTTCCCAGCATCGTGTGCAACCATCAACTTGGTCCCGACCCCATCCGTCCCACTGACGAGCACGGGATCCCGGAATCCAGCCTTGGCCAGATCGAAGACGCCACCGAAGCCGCCGATGTCGCCGTCGCAACCGGGACGGCGGGTGGACTTAACGGCCGGCTTGATGCGTTGGACTAGCTCGTTGCCTGTATCAATGGACACTCCGGCAGAGGCGTAGGTTAGTGCTGTAGACGCGGCGGAGGCGCTGAGAGCACTGTTATGAGGGACATCAGGACAGGAAAAAGGTCAAGTCAATCAACATGTACACGTTAGAACAAGAAAGATGCAGTCTTTACTCTGTTCATCCCTCTCACCGATGAGCAATATCTCGACGGAACGTCTTTCCATCAAATTCAATCGCATCCACGCCCTTATAAGCTAGCGCGAGGGCGTCCTTGAGCGTCGGTCCGGCCGCTGAGACCACCAATACCCGACCGCCTGCAGTGACGACCTGGCCGTCTTTAAGAGCCGTGCCCGCATGATAGGCACACACGCCTACAGGGTTGGGTCGAGAGAGCGGAGAAGGAGAAACGAAGAAGACACACGTAAGCAGGAGGTCCAGTGACGAGGGAGTGTCGCAGGATCACATGCCCTGACGTCTGAACTACGGTGACACACCTTCAGGCAGTTTTCCGATCCTGATGGGGATGCCGACAGGGTATTTGGCTGGATAACCTTTGGAGGCAAGGACGATGGAGACTGCGTGACCTTTACGTACACCAAGCTTGACGGAGTCGAGCCTGTGCTCAGCGCAAGCCTGGCGCCCAGAACGAGATGACAGAGATGTGGTTCATTAGCAGTCGGCCCTTGCGATACCTACCGTCAGCCGCAAGGATCATGTTGCACGCAGCTCCAGACCAAAGAGGCTCACCAACAACACCTCAGCCAAGTCCGTCTCGTCGTCCAGAAGCTGGAGCACCGCTTCCGTCTCCGGATCACCAAAGCGGACGTTGTACTCCAACACCTTCGGGCCCTTCTCCGTGCACATGAGCCCAACGAAAAGCATTCCCACGAAGGGGAAGCCGTCCTTGCGCATGCCTGCAATCGTAGGTTGAAGAACAGTCCGCTCGATCTCGTTCTGTAGCTCTGGGGTAGCCACTGGCGCCGGCGCGTAGGCGCCCATGCCGCCGGTGTTCGGGCCCGTGTCGTCTTCGCCGATGCGCTTGTGATCTTGAGCACCGGGGAGCGTGAGGATGGTGTAGCCGTCGGAGAAGGCTAGCACGGAGAGCTCTTGTCCGATCAGCTTCTCTTCGATGACCAGGTGGTCGCCTGAGAGGAGTTTCACGCGCACAAATAGGTCAGGCCAGGGAACCCGAAAGCGGTCTCGATGAGCGACTTGACGAGCCGAGCGCATCAGGGACCATGTCGCAAATGGGACTCACCAGCGTCACCGAACACCTTGTTGACCAAAATATCCTCGATTCCCTTCTCCGCCTCCTCCAAACTCTCGGGGATAAGAACGCCCTTTCCAGCCGCGAGTCCGGAGGCCTTGAGCACAATCTCGTGTCCACACTTCCTGACATAATCCTTTGCCTCGTCCCCCTGTCCCGCGGTAAAGTTGCGGTAGGCGGCCGTGGGGATCGAGTGGCGCGCCATGAAGTCTTTCGAGAAAGACTTGGAGCCTTCCATACGCGCAGCAAGCGGGGAGGGACCGAAGACCGGGATTCCAACTAGGAGCGAGTAAAGGAGAGAAGAGAGTGTAGAAATATGTTAGTAAGGTTGCAAAACAGATCGAGCTCGGGTAGAACAACAGGCCCGCCCAAGCTGCCCCTGCCGGAGAGGAGGCATCGAGACGAAGGAGACGAACCTTTTCGGAACGCGGCTTCTACGCCGTCCACTAGGGGCTGTTCAGGGCCCGGAACAACGAGGTTTACCTGCATGGATTAGGAAGATTTGGAAAAACCACAATAAGAATGTGTGTTTCGGCAGATGAGCGACCGGCAGGCCAGCTGAGGACCGTGCGTGCCATTGGACCATAAATCTCCTCGAGGTCGGTTCCCGTCGCCGCCAGCGCGGTAGTAGGAAACCAAGAAGAGCACCACGCACCCTCTCCTGCACAGCGAAATGGGTGATCGCCTCGAACCCGTCCTTGGGAGTGACCTTGACATCCACATTCCTGCACCGCTCGCCAAGCTGGGTGCCGCCATTGCCGGGAGCGACGAAGACCTGCTGGACACGCGCGGACTGCTCGAGCTTGTGCGCCAAGGCGTGCTCACGGCCGCCCGCGCCTATCACAAGCACGCGCAGTGGAGGATGGGCTTCTTGACTGGGCATCGTCGGAGGAGGAAGCGAGAAAAGCGCGAAGGAGGACGATCGAAGGCTACTACCACCTATGAAGACGGTCCGAGAAGAAATTCAGGCCCATCCCGCGCTTGTCCGTGCTTGTCCGAGGAGGTGATCGGCTGCGGCACAGACAGTCGAAGCGAAGCACTATTGGAAGGCTGTTGTTGCTGGTTTACTCGCCCTCCAGCTTCATTCCCTGCCGGGCGCCCACTGAGTAATGAGCGAAGCAAGTGGACAGCTCGGAAAACGGAAACGGGGCGGCGGAGAGGAGAGAAAGGGGAAAAGGGCGGGCAGGCGAGGAGGAGGCGTAGACGGGGAAGAGAGTCATGGCAACCAGACGCTCCCCGTCGCCGTCTTGCCGGAGGGTTATGACTTCGAGGGAGCGGTGCCGCTGGATGGGGCAGAGTATCTGGCCATCGTGAGGTGAGTAGGTTTGATGAAAATAACGCTACATCGTCCCTCTTGAGTAGGAATCTGACGTCCTGCATATGAATTCTGCCCATGCTACCCACAGACATGAAGCCCAATCGGCACCTCGCTACTCAAGCGCACCAAACCCCTACTCTGCCACCGACACTTCCCCTCTTCCCACCCGACCGCGTCCAACGCCGCCTGTGAACCCAAGGTTGCCTTCTGAGGGATGGAGGCAGTCTTTCTTGACCCGACTGCGTACTGTGAGGGAGGTAAGGAGCACCCGGGATCTCTCCTCAGACGTGCACTCCTGGGCGACGAAAGGCTGAACTGTTCGATGTCCCTCGCGGCTTTCATCCCAATAATGCAGCACCTCGCCTCCCTACCTCGCACCCCAGCCTCGTCCCTTCCAGAGCGCTATCGGCCAATGCCAAATCGCGCGAACGCGGTGCAGTGGTACATTTACGTGAACGGCGAGCGTCCGTCCGCACGATCAGCAACCGGCGGCGACGGGTCCGCGGAAGATGTGACCCAAGAGGAGGACGAGATGAAGGAGGAGCTCGCGGCAAGTGAAGGGGAGGACGAGGACGTACACATGGTGGAAGAGGAGGAAGAGAAGAGGGGAGACAGCGCGCCGAAGGAAGATGCGGACGGCATGGATGAGGACGCAGGAGAAAAGGACATAAAGGGCAAAGTCGAGGAGGACCAGAAAACGAAGTCAAGGGAACCCACAACGGCTGTGATCAAGGCGCTGGACCAGGTAAGCCGGCTTCCTCTTGAGTGACGAACTGGCCAGCTTCGCCCCCAACCTCGCCCTTTGTACTGAAAAGTGTCTCTCGTTGCTTCTTGCCTCGATTTTACGAATTCTCTCTCTTCCAGAGAACAACTCTATCATTGCTCTCACACTTCCGGAGCTGGATCGATCGTTCTCTTTCGCAGCTTTCCGCCATGGCCGCCACCCAGCTCGCCGCCTCCTCGTCCGAGGCCGAGAATACGGCTCAAGAGCAGCGACAAGGGCTACCGGCACCGTCGAATCATCCACCACCAACGCTTTCCTCCACGACCGTGCTCGACTCCTCCGCACCAGCTTTTTTGCCTGCTTTACTCCCGCCCCTGTGGTCCCGTTGGCTCTTTTCTCTTCTCGCTCACGTGGACGCCCATCTGACGGGAGAAGATATCAGCACGCTGAGAGGTCTTGCGAGGACCTGTATGGAGGTGGCCGTTTGCGATCTTGCGTTGGTAAAGGATAAGGAGGAGGGCGCGGGAAGAGAGCAGATGAAAGAAGAAGGTGCGAGCGAAGGGAGGGGAGGAGAAGAACGGGAAGCCAGAGAAGCAAGACACGAGGAAAGAGACGGGCACGTAGATGAATGGCAAGGATCTCAACAAGAGATCACGGCAGCTTGGATGGTCATCACCGCCGTGGCAGGCTTGTGGGGTCAGAGCGATCTTTGGGAAGATGCGAGGGTTCGGGTGAGGTAACTTGAGAGGGCAGGCTTGCGAGTCACTCTAACTTTGTACTCGGTACTGTAGTCGCTGTTGATACATTCCACCCTTTATCCATTCCCAATGGCAAAGAGAATGAGAGTCAACGCGGGGTCAAGAGGGGGAGGGACGAGGAGGAGGACGTCGACGGGGAAGGAAAGATGGATGGGGAAAAGGGAAAGAAGGAAGAAGGGACGTGAGGGGGAACAAAAAGAAGGAATTCGGAGCAATGGAAGGGAAAAGAGGCATGAGGGGGAACAAAAGGAGGAAGGGACGAAGGCAGAGCAAAAGGAAAAGGTTACGAAGCTGGTGGGAGCGGTGCTGGACAACTTGAGGACGGCAGAAAAAGGCCGTTTGTCTGTTCCTGCCGGCTCATGAGGGGGGAGGCGGGAAGTGGAATATTGCACTGGCGGGCGGAAAACAAAATGGAAAAGCGTGGGCGGAGAATCAGCGGTGGAAGATGAAAAACAAGGAGAAAAGGGTCTTCAACAAGAGAAAAATGTCTTCAACGGGAAGGGAAGATAAAGCAGCAAGAAAAAAACAAGAAAGAAACAGGTCGTCGGAGGGTGGGAGGAAAAAAACGGCGACAAGAAACGGTTTTCGATGATGTCGTGCCACGTGCCAAAATGGAAAAGCGTGGGCGGAGAACCAGCGGTGGAATATAAAAACAAAGGAGAAAAGGGTCTTCAACAAGAGAATAACGGTTTTCCGTGGAGTGGAATATTGCACTGCCGAGTGAAGCGTGGGCCGCTATAAAGGTGGGATACACGGTCGCGAAGGCCTTTTTCACCCTCTTTTCCATGAAGAAGGGATGGCTGTGTACGCCTTGTTCCAGTCTCGTCGTCTCGGTCTGACGTTGTGGACTTGTCCGTCGACCCCTTCCGTCTTCTCGCCTTCTGAACTTTTAATAGCAAAGGTCTCGGCGCGTCGGACGTGGGTTGTGATGACTGCTTATCTTCAGGCTCGCTCTGAGCGCGTGAATCCCTTGAAGAGAAGAGACGCATGTCTCCAAGTTTCCCACCTCTAGGTCGGTCTCTTCCACTGTTCACGTGTCCCCGGGCATGCTGGCGAAGACCTATGCAAATAGGGAGGGCGAATACAAAGGAAGGGTAACTCTCGGTCAGCTTGCCCTGATTTATATGTGCTGCCCCGCCCAGCTCCGACATTCACGACCCTCTCTCCACCGGCGAAGGGAGATTCAGAAAGCGCCTAGCGTTCGCAGGGTATCGCATGCCAGAGTTGGATCGACGATCAGAAGCGGTGATGAACACCAGCGAGGTGAGCGCGATTTTGCCCCGCCCGTCGTCCATGGTTGCCATGGAAAATCGAAGACGACACTTTGCGCAACGAAGAACTAAGGTAAGCGTGTTTGGCGGTTTCATCGCCCTCGTTGTGGTTGGTAGAACCTCAAATCCCTAAACGAATTGGAGGAAGAGGATCGCGCGGCACAAGGCGCGGTGAGTGCATCAGCTGCCGCCCCTCACAATCAGGGACATTTGCGCACGTCAATAACTAGCAGTAAACTGAAGTCTAGTGCCGGTTTAAACAATCTGTTCATCCTCGTCCCTCCAATAACCTGCTCCAACAAAACATCTGCAGAAACTCCAAGAGCTCATCCGAAGAGGCACGCCGCGGGATTTGGCAGCTGCTCAGGAGCACATGAAGGTCATGGCTGTCGTCCGGCGCCGCTCTAGGGCTCACGTTCATTCGTTCTTCCGATTGGCTGGTCTCGCGGATGGTGGTGGCTGGACAGCGGTGAGAAGGTCAACAACTTCAGGCCTTCAGTGAGCGCACCGAGAGTCCATCTGACAGCCTGCAACCGTTATAGATCGCGTCACATCGTCCGCTCGCTGCCTTCACGATGATAATCGGGAGCCTGAATATATGTTCCTTCGATGAATCGTGACTAGTGCTTACAAAGTATGTAACGAGAATCTACTGGATACGCGAAAAAGGAGGGAAGAGAAGCATAGATGCAAACGCGTGAGCGGGTGGGCAATGCGTCTGACAAGCCTTGCTGATGATCTCCACTCCGATCAAGCCATTTCCCCTCCTCATCCAATGCCATCCGGACTAGCCCACTATCAACTCACCTTGGCATACATCTCCGTCCACTGTTTGCTGATTGCAATCGCCGCCTTCTCGTCCTGCTTGTAATGCTTGGCGACGTCGTCAGCCAATGGATCGTCCGGGTTGGGCGCGGAGAGGAGCGCTTGGATGGAGAGGAGGACGGTGCGGATTTGGAGAGCGGGGGACCATTTGTCTGTCGCCGGGCGGTCGTGTCGTCAATGCGAATAAGATGAGCACGACCGTTGAAGATATGAAAGATGCGTAAGGTGAGCTGATGTACTGAACGCCCTTAGGTTGACATCGGAAAGAAATATAATTGGCTTACCCTTCAAGATGTCAAGACAAATTCGGCCAAGCTTGTCTATTAATAGGAATGGAGACGCAGAATGGAGACGCAGAATGGAGACGTGAAGTAATCAGCTATGCACAATAGACGAGGAAAGCATTCACTCGAACATTTCGTCGTGCTTCAGTATTCACGATAGGATACGGAGGCGCAAAAGTGGCAATGACCCGACTCACCGATATTGGGGTGGTAGATCTTGGTGAGGAAACGAACCTTGGGGGGTGCCATCGGGTACTCTTCAGGAAGAAAGAGCTCCAGCTTGAACTTGCCGCCTAGTCCAGATGAAGGAACGAAGGAAGGAAAAAAAAAAGACCGAAGGTCGTCAAGCTTCGCCTGGAAGCATAACAGGACATGAACCCGCCCGTTCCCTTCCAGAAGCCGACGCACCCTCAAACGGGGATTGACTCGGTCCAGAAATGAGCACGTCAAAGTAGCGCAGATTGTCCTCGTGAGGCACGGCCGAAATGCCCGGTGGAGAGTCGGCGAGAAGTCGTTCCGTTTCCTGAGCGCCGGGTCCGGGGATGGTACGTGACGTATCCAGTCACGCATACACCACGTAGGAAATAAGGCAACCGAGTGGTGCAACAAAGAGAAATAAGCCGAAGAGGGAAGAATTCAGTGCCACCATATTCAGACAGCGCCCCATGTCCATCTCCTCCTCTGATGGCGGCCCACCTTGATGATTCGCTTCGGAAGCGCCATATCGCAAAGTCAACCACTTGCCCCGACGGGCTACGAGGGAGGGTGAAGGAGTTTGATGAGACGAGCGGGAAATGCGAGTCGGAAAATGCTGATTAGGAGCGAATCGGTCGGTCGGTCGGTCGGTCGGTCGTCGTCGTCGTCGTCGATGCTGTTGCTCGTCCTGATCACGATCGCCTCGCTCTGCGTCTCGATAAGTACTCAATCTCCCGCCGGTCGCCCCGCGCATGCCCCGCGCGTGGGAACCGGCGACTGCGGCAGGCCCACCTCCTACCTACCATCTTAGACACCTCAACATCTCCCATCTCATACGTCCGGCGAGCAGCACACGAAGGTACGAGCGCATCGCCCCTCCTCTCGCCCTGCCAAGATGCCCTCAGTGACGACTCTCAACTCGGACGACAAGTCCAAAGTTAAACACTCCATCCCCACCTCTTCCAACAAGATCGTCACTGCCACCGTTGCTCGCGTCTATGCCGCCCATCCCGATCCTTCTTCCTGGAGCTATACCGGCCTTCAGGGAGCTTTGGCTTTCGTGAGAGATCATTCCAAGGGCAGTTTTTATTTTCGGCTTGTGGACCTTTCTGTGAGTCGGCGGTCCCTACCTGGCTCAGGAGCAGGAACCATTTAAGTGGCACCTCACCGACTCACTCACGGCCTTCTTCGTTCACTCGTATATCGCGCTCAAAGGGTACTCGAGGCGTCATCTGGGAACATGAACTATACGAAAACCTCCAGTACAACCAGGATCGCACCTTCTTTCATTCTTTCTCTGGCGATGTGCGTGTCTCTCGCAAAAAGCTCTTGATCTGGTGCCAGCGAGTCCCTCAGTCGACTTGGCTTAGCTGATGCTCGAAGCCATACGTTATATTTCTCTCCGCTCAGGATTGTATGATTGGCTTTTCGTTTGCGGATGAATCGGAGGCCGGCGAGCTGTACAAGAAGGTGTTGAACCGACAGAAATACGCTAGTGAGTGGACATTTCTTGACAGCTTCGGCCTTTCGATGTAAGTCGGGAAGTAATCTGACGGATCTGACCTTGCCTTTATGCGGGTTATCTCCAGAGAGCTCCTCCTCAAAGTCAACGACAAAGAAGGCGAAGAAGGGCAAGATCGACAAGTCGATGATCAGCGGGCCCTCCAACTACCAGCACGTCGCCCACATGGGCTTCGATGCCGAACACGGGTTCTCCTCTCGCAATGTCGATCCATCCTGGCAAGCCCTCCTGGACCAGCTGGACTCTTTGGGCGTGTCGAAGAAGGATATCGCGCGCAACGAGGATTTCATCCGCTCTTTCGTCGCCAAGCAAGGAGGTCCAGAGGCCGTCGTCAAGGCGGGTGCGGCTAAGCCTAAGAAGACGCCGCCGGCTGCCCCGCCAAGTCGCAAGACCGAGAGAAAACCACCACCGCCTCCGCCGTCAAGGAAGGCGGTTGGAGCGAACGCGGTTGCGGTGGAGGCCGAGCCGGAGCAGCAATCCGTGCCTGCACCTCCTGCACCACCTCCGCCGCCTCCTCCTCCCGCTACGACGTCGCCCCCACCTCCGCCCCCCCCTCCAGTTCGCGCATCCGTGTCCTCTCCCCCACCCCCACCTCCTCCACCTGTTCGGGGAGGTCACGCACCTGTTCCACCACCACCGCCGATCAGGGGGGGCAACGCCGCCCCTCCTCCGCCGCCACCTCCCATTCGCGGCGGTGAGTGCTTTGCTTTCGTCTTTCTGAAATACTTTCCTTCCTTGTCAATGCAGCAATTCTCACTCTGTTCACATGGCTGTTTTTCCTCTTTTTCTCTCTTGAACAACATCAAGGTGGCTCATCCTCAGCCCCCCCACCACCCCCTCCCCTTCCTCCCTCTGGCGGAGGAGCGCCGCCACCACCACCTCCCCCACCTCCCCCATCTGGCGGGGGCGTCCCTCCTCCCCCGCCTCCTCCCCCTCCTGTGGGTGGGGCTGGAGGAGTGCCAGCGCCCTCGTTGCCTCCTGCTCAACCAGGAAGAGGGGACTTGCTGGCCAGCATCCAGGGGAAGAGTGTTCATTCGCTCAAGAAGGTGAGCGTCCAGGTTGAATCTGGTCGACCTGTGGTGTTGTGTTCTGCGTGGGGCTCGCCGATTGGAACGAGGGGTTTGATTGTGCATTTTACTCATATAGCTTCCGCACTCCCTCCTTTCTCGTGTCTTTCACGTATACAACACCATTTCCCGACCGAAAGACCGATGGATCCTCATCGCACGCCTTTCCGACAGCGGCTTCTCCTCTTCCCCCGACCGACGATTCCCCCTCGAGCACAACAGGTGGTGGCGGCGGCGGCGATCTTGCAAGCGCTCTGGCTGCGGCGCTTAACCAGAGGAAAGGAAATATGGGAGAGGATAGCGAGGAGGAGAGTGACGATGATTGGTGATCATAAGGGTTCTCTTTCTTTGGTCTACTTTTCCCCTTCGTTCCATCTTTATTCCATTCTTTCGTTCTTGAACCGCGTCCCCTCGGTCATCGTTCCTTCACTGCGCTTGGGTCATTCACTATCTTGGCGATCAGTTCGATACCTCCCTCCACAATCTAGTGTCCCTCGTTCCTCTAGCCGCTGCTTCTCGTCTTTTACAAGCCCGACCACTCGTCCTCATGCCCATAGACCTCTTTCCAATGTCTATCGCAATGCATTCGCATGAGGGTGTGGCCCGCAGGCGGTGCTCGAAGAAGATATAGGATGCACTTGTCCACTTACCATTCTACGCCCACCGAGCCGGCGGCTTCCCAGTCTGTATTCGAGCCGCAGTCGCTCTTCGCAACAGCGCCCTCCGCGTTGCCGCAGTCGACCCTGTCCTCGCCGCTCGTCACGTCACGCCCCGCTCATCGTTCCCATCACCGACGGCCATCGAATCTCGACGTCGTTTCATTCCTCGTACACTCTCCTCTTCTGCACCCTCCCGAAACCCCAATATGGCTGACCAGCTTGTAAGTAGAGCGGAGCTTGTGAGCAGACGGATGCCAGTCGTCGCTTCGGCCTCGTCGTTCATCGCACCTTTCTTCTTCATGCTTTCTTTCGTCCTTCGCTTTCATGTACGCCATGCGGGGTGGCATGCAGACCGAGGGTGAGTGATTGCACTCATCGCATTAGTAACTAGGGTGTGGTTGCACCCATTGCATCAACATGCCTCGCTACTGCGACTCTACCGAAGTAGAGTCATCATCTGACCGTGTCATGGTGTCCTTTCCTCTCCGAAATCGTCTTTCTTGCGTCGATGCTTTCGCCCTACAGAGCAGATCTCTGGTACGTGTTCAACGCTTGTTGACGTGCGGCTCCATTTACCACCGTCTTCTCCTTCTGATCATACATTTTAACCGTTGGCGTCGTTGATTGGGCGTGAGCAGAGTTCAAGGAGGCCTTCTCCTTGTTCGATAAGGGTGAGCCTCCCCCACCGTATGCACATTTGCGGGCAATCTGCTCCATGTAGTTTTCTCATGGTCTTTCTTATCCTTTCTCGTCGACGCTTCAGATGGCGATGGCACCATCACCACCAAGGAGCTCGGCACGGTTATGCGCTCGCTGGGCCAGAACCCCACGGAGGCGGAGCTGCAGGACATGGTGAACGAGGTGGACGCTGACGGCAACGGCACCATTGACTTCCCCGAGTTCCTTACCATGATGGCACGCAAGATGAAGGACACTGACAGCGAGGAGGAGATCAAGGAGGCTTTCAAGGTCTTTGACAAGGACGGTAACGGCTTCATCTCCGCTGCCGAGCTCAGGCACGTCATGAGCAATCTATGAGTGTCTTTTTTCATCCTCCTTTCTGCGTCCCCGAGCAACATCCTTTGCATACCTATCCTGATACGGCTCTCCTCTTCTCTTATTCCCCCTTTTCCGTTTTCTCTTTGTGCCATCCGTTGACCGATCCTTTTTGGCTCAGCACGGGTGAGAAATTGTCGGACACCGAGGTGGATGAGATGATCCGTGAGGCGGACGTTGATGGTGACGGTCAGGTGAGCGTTTCACGGTGGTCCTCTTACAGCTCCAAGATTCGATTTGTCGAGGGCTTTAGACGGGCTCGTCCCACTAGCAGACACATGGTCGCCGCTGGGCCCCCTTGTGGCTTATATAACCGGAGCTTGTTCGCACTACCGGTTGTGTGGTAGGGTGCTCATTCATATCGTTTCTTTGTCTCTTCCCCGCCCAAGATCAACTACGATGAGTTCGTTAAGGTACGTCACGGCACGATTTCACATCGGCCCCTGTGCAAATTTTGTGATCCCCAGCTCGCTCGTGGGACACGTTGGGGCCACAGTATCTGAAACTGACGACGTCTCCCGTTTTGCATCTTTCGTGCACGCAGATGATGATGTCCAAGTAAACACCTGCATTCCGTCTCTCGTGGACCGCACCTCAAATCCATGCCGAGTACCACATCGCTGTTCCAACTCGACTTAGCTTCTCGCGACTCTTCCTTCCTTTGGTCGTGCTCGCTCCTTCCGTTTCGCCATGTCCGCTACTTTATGACACCTACGGACCCACCTTTTCTGTTCCGTTTCATTTTCTCCCGCATGTGCGTGCAGATAACGTGCGTCTGAAAACCCTCCATTGATTTCATCTTGGAATACAGGTTCGGCATGAACGAATGGAAAGTGCGTTGTCCCATCTCGACTTCTCGACTCCCCTGGCTTGTTCGTTAGTTTCGTCCGTGGCACTCGCACGGGTCAGTGAAGAGTTTCAACACGGTCGCCGCCCACAGCTACATGGCTACGATGCGCGCTACCTGGGGGACTATCACTCGGCGGTGCCATTGATCCAGTGCGATGCATCGTGTCTCACCGACTGACTGCCCGCCCTCTTCTTTCCACGTCCTCGTAGTTGCTCAGCGGGCATCTAGGCACATTTTTTTCGCCCATTTTCTTGGGTCTCGTTCCCTTTGCGGTCGAACTGCCATGCACGCCCCCCCTCCCCCACAAACATCGCTCTCCGAAGTGATCCTTACGAGCCGGGGTGGGAGACGCTCACGCGATGCGTCCGGAGCCAGGTCCACTTGGATCTCGTACACTGGGAATCCTTGGACCAGACGAGACGATGTCGTGCCGATCGATCGATGGCTTGGGTTGGACGGTGAAAGGAGGAGGCGTGGAAAAGTGGCAGTGCTGCCCATCACGCCGTCCTCGCTCACTTTATGCAGCGTCTTCCACAGATGGCGTTTCGTGTTTCTCAACCTGGTGTCAAACAGCGAGCTAGCTCGGCGATCTTTGTTTGGCTTGTAAATGTGCTTGCTGTCGTCCACGGTCATCATCGCCTCGGTGGTCGTCACCGTTCTCTACCTCGATCGGTCGTCTCCCTTTTTGCGCCGTCCCAGCTCGCCGCGTTCGCAATCGTATGCGCTTGGAACGTGATCGTATTTCTGATTTACGTGGAGTCGCAGATCCTCGAATGCGTCCGCTAGCGCGGAGCGTCGGCTCACCTGTTCATCTTCCCGTCCCAGTTCGTGGCCACTCTGCTCGCTTCGACGTTCTACAGCGCTTATCCTTCTCATTGTCACGCGTGTTTCTCACTTTGACGCAGAGTATCCACTCGCTTTGCTTTCTCCGACCCGTGAGCGTGGTTCGCACGAGTTGGGTGACTGTCAATCTTTTCGGCTTGGCTCTGTGACGGCACCGGCGCCGCTTCTGATGAGAGCATGGGCAGGTGAGTGACCCGGACCCGCACGTCCGCTCGTGACGTTGAAAGCCAAGCTCCGAGCTGAATAGATTCCAACTCTGAATTCGCCGCTCGCGGGGGGGAATCAGCGAAAGCTGTCGTTGGCTATCTCTCTTTTGGGTGAGTGCTCCTGTCCTCACTGACAGGGACAAGGATGACGAAACTGTCGCGCACGCTTTTCCTTCGCTCAGGCCGCTCTGTTCTTTCCTTCGTCGTTCACAAGCAAGCCGAGTGTGATCCTTTTGGACGAGCTGACGAGCGGCATGGACCGCGAGCGTGTGCGGGTCCCCGGTGTTGGGAGAGTGCCGTCGCCGACGCCGTCGGTGTTTGGCCGTCGCCATAAGACGCGCTTTCGAGGAAATGATACGGAAGTTGGGATTAACTGTGTAATACCACGGCTCGGTCGAGTGGGAGTGTTGCGAGTGATCAAAGGAGCAGTGCGCCTGAAACGAAGTGATCCGATCACGATACCGATCACGTTGGACAATAGCCCCTTCGTTTACTCGTCTCCCCGTCCTTCGCCTCCCTGTCCTTTGACAAAGCTATATAAACCCCAGCGCCTCTGTCCCTGATTGAAGGGATGATGAGCGCTTTGTCGTCCAAACCCCCTCATCACACGGTTCCCTGTGCCCTGTCGCCACTCTCGTCGAACAATTCGCCGAACGCGTCAAGGCTCTCGAGGAGGAAAATCGAAGCCAACGGGAACAGCTTCGAGAGCTGGAGGAGGAGCGCGCAGTCCGGCGCGACACGCCCTCTTCCGCGCAACCGGAGAGCCTTGTGCAGCCGACCGTCACCAAGGAGCCCAGCCTCGACGGTGAGGGGGGGTGGTGAATAACCCCGACAAGTTCGACGGCTCCCAGTCCTCCCAGGCCAGGCTGGAGGACTTCCTCAGTCAAGTCAGACTCGTCCACCAGGCGCAGCCCCACAGGTTCAAGAGTGGCCGAGTCAAAGTGGCCCATGCCAAAGGAGGCGCAAGCCATGGAGCTCGGCTACCCAGCCTGCAATCTTCTCGTCCTTGGCTTGCGCCTCCTTGACGAGCAAGATTATGTCGTCCGGGACCGTCGTCACTTCGCTGTCTCCAATGCGTTCGCTTCCGCCTTCAGCTGATCCGGCCGCAATAGCGCCGTGAAGTTCAGCTCCTTCGTGCGGGTCTTGCCGTTGATGGATCGCGTCCCCCCCCCACATAGACCTCGCTCGTGCGCGTCAATGCGTCGGGTTTGCCCCCCTCCAGGCCCGGTCGGTAGTTGATTGTGAAATCGAAGTCGGCGAGCTTGGGTCGCCCACCGGGCTTGGCGGCGGTTGAGAAGACGTTTCGAGGACTTGGACGGACGTGACGTTCCCTTCGCAGTCTCCATTCCAGGAGACACTGCACGATGGCGAGGAGTTCCTTGTCGTGGATCTCGTAGTTCTGCTCGGCTGGGTTCATCTTGCGGCTGTAGGACGAGATGGGATGGAGCAAGCCGGTGGGTGTCCTTATCCTGCTGGCTCGCAACACAATTGATGGCTTGCTTAGATAGTTGTCCAGATCTTCAAGATACGGCGCGACTGAAATGAACCGGATTATCCCGGCTGACTGGGCCTTGCTGAAAGCCACTCGCGAAGGCGAAGGTGAAGTACGAGTCCTTGGGCATCGTCGTCGCGTTCGAAGCGTAGATGTACGTCTTGTTGTGGTCCTGCAGGGCCAGCGGGTTGTTTTCCCAGTTGTCTCGAGCCGTGCCTGCGTTGGAGGGAACGCGCAAAGACGGCGCCAGTTTCTCAGGCGTCCTTTGCCCGACCAGCGACGTCGCGGCTCACCGAACTCCTCAAGAAGAACTGGTTTGTTCAGATCGATGGCCCACTGGCTCGTGCTGTGAGGGCGACGTCATACAAAAAGAGGCACAAAATGGGTACGAGCACGTTCCTTGCGATGAGCGCAATCCAACACGTCCAGGCTAACAGGAGGTGCGAAATCAAACGAGGGGAGACAGAAGCACTTGTAGAGGAAGACGGTGGTAAAGTTCTTAGCGTTCTGGAGATTCGCCTTGGAGCTGACGAGCATGTTATAGATGCCCCTAAAGGAGCGTGGAGAAGACAAGGGTCGAAGGCGAATACGCGCCGATTAAGTTGAGCTCGAGAAGCTTTCGAACGGACGGGCCAGAGCCATGGTGTCCAGCACGGCACGGTATCAGGCCAGCTAACTCATCAATTCTGCACCCACACTAGAGAAAATGGACGAAAAGAGAAAAGAATTCATGAAAAGTCAGAATTGTCCTTCTCCCCCCATCCGTTGTATTCGGAGCACCATGACCGGGACGATCAGCTCGGTTCGGCCCGACTCACTGTGGGCACATCCGTAGTCGATGGTAGAGAAGTTGTGCATAGCTTTCCAGTACCATTCTCCCTGCTTGCCTGAGAAGCGGAGGAGGCGAGTAAGAGAGGTCATCAGTGTGAACATGTATTTATCGTACGGGCGGCCACATAAGGGGCAGATTGACACAGCCCGTGTTGGGCCCGACTGAGGTGTAGCGTGGTGACCGGATCGACTCACCCTCGGCGCCAGTGGTGACGAGCTGGTTGGGCGGGACGCTGTGGATGTAAGCCGAGGTGGTATTGATCCAGGTCAGGAGGAGATCGTTCGGGTCAGATGCGAAAAGTCAAACAATGTAGAGGAGCTAGACGACTGGATGGCGCTTCCGTTATACACGAGAGTGTACACGCACCCTGAAGGCCCCAGGCTGGACTTATTTTCTGTTTCACCACATTCTGAGCCAGGAAACGAGGCTGCAAAATGTAAACGTTGACCCCAGTTGGGTGCGCCGGAGCCAGAGTCAGTATGGTACTGAGAAGCGTAAGTATAGATGAGAGAATCCGTCTCGATCGACGTCAAGAAGTCACGGACGTTTCAAGTTTTTCTTTGAGCGACGGGCTTTCCCGATCGCTCAGGTGGAGTTGGGTGCTCGTCGAGCCGCTGCACCTTGCCGGGTTGGACGAGGACGAGGCACAGCAATCGTGGTTCCACTAAAAGGTGTCAAGTTTCTGCATAGCGACCTCGAAAAGAGTACTTCGTCAAATATTTGTCCCTCATGGCTCACGGGTTTGTGATGGATAGAGCGCTCACAAGGGTTGGCTGCAATGTGGTTCGATATCATCATATGGCATGAAAGAGAGCTGCGTCACCAGTCAGCCCGATGCGGATCCTGAGCACACCATGAATGCGGAGGACAGAACAGATGGGAGATGTGTAGGTGAGAAAGAAAGCAATCGGAGCGACTTGTTCGTTCAGCTGGAATAAAGTCAAAGGGTGTGTGAGCGTGGCAGGGGAGAACGCAAGGGAGGATGAAAAAAGATGAAGGAGATGAAACAGAGACGGTCGCAAGGTTTGCCCTCCATCATGAAGAAAGCCGTAAAGGGATCTCATCCGATGCCAGATCGGAGTGGAAGAAAAGATGGACGATAGGGTCGCGTATCCAGACTCGCTTTCATAGCTGCGGGTGTGAGCCTCTAAGCCTCGTGAAAAGCCGCCTGAACGTTCCAATTTCCGCCGCCGGTGCCTTGTTCAGGCGCTTCGTTCGACGGAGCGAGGGATGATGAGAATCAATCGAGAGGAGACGGCCTCGACGACTGCCCCTCTCTCGTATTCTTCATACGATACTAGTACATCCTGGGCTTTTGCAAGACCGGGTGCATGGGTGCATGGTAAGGAGGACAAACGGGCCCGCTAGGTCGCCCCATAGGAAAGCATTCAAGTCGGTTCGGGAAGACGGGCTAGTCAACACGACATGTCCGACCGTGAGAAGATGTGGCTCAGAAGCCTAGTCCGACCGTCTCCTCGCCAAACGACTGCCCAGGTGGCGATGGCGAATCTAACGACGACAGGCCTTTTAGACGCGAGCCTTCTGCTTCGCCTGACCGCCCTTCATGCCTTGCCGGGAGACCTTGGGGCCCCCAGCGCCGCGGGAAGCGGAAGTCGCGGACTGGAGGTCACAAAGCACGGAAGGAAAGAGAAAGGAGGGGGTTGAGCACACTTGAGCTGCTGCCGATTCGTCCGTTCGCGGTCGCCATTCGCGCGGCTCCGCAGTCGCCCACAGCTCTATCCAGCCCTACAGTTGGCACAGACCGAGGGCTATCACGCCATTTTTGCTCAAGGACCCGCTGCTGCTCACCTTAGCCTTATCCGCCTTCCTCGCAGCCTGCTCGGCCTTCTTCTTCTCCTTGCCCTCCATGATGGCCGCCTGGCGAGCAGCCTGCCTAACCTCGGGCTTCTGGTTACGCTTGGCAGCGATGGCAGCGAGGTCGGCACCGACGACACCGCGCTGGTACTTGACGTTCTTGCGCGAGCGCTTCTTAGCCACCTCCTCGGTGATACCCTTCTTGTGGAGCCGGCGGTAGACGACCGTCCAGGCGATCTTGCGCGGGTTCTTGCGCTGGAGGAAGAGCGACTCGGACTTGGAGTTGACGAAGCGGAAGACCTGTTCGGGAGGTGCATGATCGGCATTCGAAGAACGCGAGTAAAACAAGCGGTTTGTGAAGTGAAAGCGCGAGAAGAGAAACGCGGGATTCCAGTACGATGAGATCTTCGCTTTCCCTCGTTCCCCGCCGTCGCGACTGCATGGTAAACACGCACCTTGCTGTCTCCCCTCACGTAGAGGCGACCCTTGCCAGGGTAGATCTTGGCGCCGGAGAAAGAGCAGATCTCGACCTTCATCTCGGCGAGCGATACAAACTTGAGGAGCGATGGAAACGATAACCAAAGCCAGGCGCGACGACGTTGTGGACGACTCGAGTCGTCGTTCCTCGAAGGCCGTTCAGTTAGGGTTACATGGACATGCGCGGATTTAACTCGAGCTGTATAGCTCCGGCGAGACGCGCACGGGCCATCGATCGGGGTCGCGGCCGGGTCCACACCCCAGCATCCATACATACGTCTACCTGATGGCGACGTACCTGCTCAAATCTGGTGTGGTGAAGTGTGGCATCCGAATGCTTGCAGTACCACTTCAGATCGCTTGTGTGCATTTGGTCTCGCTCTTTTCTGTCTGACGCTCAAGTTGACGTAGGTCTGTGTCCAGGTATCTAGCTAGAACTGACATTCATCTTGTCCTACACTCCGTTCCTCTGACCCCACCGAGCATGACAACTTCGTTCGTTCACGGTCACCTTGATCGACTCTTCTTTGGATTGACTATATTTTGGACATGACAAGGTCGTAAAATACATAGGCTTCCCTTTCCTTCAAGCCAGTCAGCCCCATGCGGACCAACGTGGACGAGAAGTGGGCCGAACCACCTTGGGCACAATACTCGTTCATGAATAGGAGGATAAAGGAGAACCGCCATCAGCTGTTCGGGCATCTTGATATTTGCCTTCCGTTCCAGGTGACTCTCAGACGTTCCAGCCCTGAACGAGTATAGTTAAGGCAGAGCGGAACGACGTTAGAACTGAAGCCGGCATCACAGATCAGCCTTCGGAGGCCCCCACGGGTATATCCATCAATACAATACACACTGCTTAAAATGCTGGGAAGCCCGAGAACCATAGGGCTGAAGGAAATAGGCGGAGTATGCTCCCTAGATCGTACAAATTCTGTTCCAGCCCCTCTATTCGTGGGAGGCTTGCCATCGATCCTTCGCCTGTGTTAAGCGACCTGCAACTTGGCGAATTCTTCCTCGAGCCGTTGGATGCTATCCACCTTGGCCTGCTGCTCCGGTAACAGCTTCTCCCCCTTCTCGGCCTTTTCGCGAAGGGCCACCGCGGCACGCAAACGCTTCGAAACCGCCCGAGCCCGCTTTTCTGGGTCCACCGACTCCTCGCCAGTTCCAGCTTCCGGCGCCGGAGGTGCTGCTTCCTTCTCCATCGATGTCTTGGCGCTCTTCGTCGACGCCGGTCCTGAAGCGGACGCAGGCGCCAGACCAGCCGGACCAGCCTGGCCATCCTCGTCGTCCCAAGCTTCGGGAGTCTCCGCCTCCGCCGTCTTCTCCTGCTGCTTCTTTTCCTTTCGCTTTGCATTCTTCTTAGCGCTCTTGCTCATCCCTTGTTTCGCCGCTTCGACCGCCTCGCTAGGCCGGATGTAGCCAACGACGCTGCCCTTGGGCAGTGCCGTCCGCTCCCGCTCGAGCTGGCGAGCCGTCTTGTATTTGGAGACGTCCTCTTGCGGGGTGTAGCCGGGGCGGATTTTGAGTTCCTTTCGGGCGCTGATAGATGAGCAGGATGCGCAAAGACAAGAGCGGTGCAAAAGCCAGTCAGCTGTCGGCGACGTGCACGATCACATCACATCGCTTCGCAGCAGCCGTCCGGCCGTCTTGTCTTGTCTCGGCTCACCTCCCGTCCGCACGGCGGGAAGAGGGTACGACCCGCTCCTGTGTGTACGGGTCGTGGATGATCCCGCTTATTGTCATGTCTGGTTGCAATGGTGGTCTCGACATGTTGTACTGTGCACCTGAAGAAAGATGTCGGCGAGAATGATCGGTCGTCGAAGCGGACGACATGTTAGGCTTCGCGGAGAAGAGCGGCGCTATGCCGCAGCGTGATCGGGGGGGACAAGACAAGCGGGTCGAGGGGTACGAGCGGGATGGAGGTTGGAGTGGACGACGTCGACGCTCACCTCCAACGCCTTCATCGCCAGCTCGGACGTCCAGCGCAGCGTTCGCGATGGTCCACACAAAGCCCCAGCTCAGCGCAATGTCGACGGCCGCGAGCTCGTTGGCCGGCGTCACCGCCACGGCGCCTTTCACGTCCAGTGACGAAGCGGTCGACTGGATTCTCAGGTCTGATACATACGATGCCGTCAAGGGCAAGCTCCTCCCAAGGCTCATAGCCACCACAGCCTTGCAGAACGGAGCGGTGCTGTCCGAACCTCTGCAGGGTGGTGCTCACCCGTTAGAGATGCTTGACTTTGCGCAGCACTCTCTTGGCGCGCTGCATATCCTGTGAGCTGCCCGCTCCTGTTTCTGCATCAGTACCTGTTTTCACCTCTCTCACTCTTGTTTGCCCTCCCAATCGTGCTTGACCTCCTCAGCGCGGCTCTTCTCAGAGCGACACCGGTGGATAGGCATCCTATGCTCTTTGGCTATGTTCGCAACTGGGTCACCTCGTTCGATGTTCAGCAGGCCAGACTCTCTGGTCACGAAGGTGGGCATGCAGCTGTGGCATCTCATCGTAGACGATACAGATGCGGAAGTTCGCGGGACTCGAGGCGAGTCATTTGCAGGCCTGATTCTGGTGAACCTTACACCATTGCTTATGCATTTGCTCTCACAGTTGACCGGCTCGCAAGATGGCTGCAGGACAGCTCAAACACCGGTGCCGATGTGAGATGCCATTTCCTCCCCTCCCTGCCTACGTACGCTCCTGCCTGATTACCCTCTTTTTTCCAAACTGAACCTGAAAGGCCAAGGCAGGTGTCGGCCTTCTCCGCGACCTCATATGGCGCTATAGTCCCTCTCCCTCCATCTTTACCTCACTGCATCCGATCTACATCTACGTGCGTACCCCGAACGACCAGCGGCCGACCATTCAAATATACCAGCAGGAGTTTGTTATATACTCGCCTTGCTGACGTAATTCGCGTATGTTGCGCTTGCTGTCCGTAGGCATGCCTTCGAACGAGGGAATATGGTGAAGCGGCCGAGTTGCTCGACCACGACCTGACTGACGTAGACAAGCAGGTAAGCGCATTTCTTTTATGCGAACCGGCTACGCATGTCATGCTCATCAATTTCCCCCTGTTTAGCTCTCACCCATCCGATACTCTGACAACCTCGAGTACTTCTACTACGGAGGTATGATTTACACCGCTTTGAAGATGTACAAGCGTGCCATCGATTTCTTCGAGACGGTGAGCATCCCGTTTCATGCCTCTGCTGGAATCAAGCGGATCGTGCTCATCTCGTTCCGGCATCTGTCCACCGTCAGGTGGTGTCTTCACCGGGAACCTCTGTCAGTGCAATTCAGATGGACGCGTACAAGAAGCTCATCCTCGTCCAGTTGATTGACAATGGAAAGGTGAGTGTCGACATCTTCACGGCCTTTCCCGAATTCAACGATGGGTGCCCAAGACGCGAGCTTGACATGGCTCGGATTGCATCCTCAGACTTCTCCTGTGCCAAAATACACCTCATCCGTCGTCACCAGCGCGTTCAAATCCATTGGCAGACCTTATCTCATGTTCGCCAAGGCGTATGATTCGGAGTCCTGGTCGGAAATGAAACGGCTGCCGGCAATTGCAGACGAGAATGCAGAGGCTTTCCTAGCGGTGAGCGCTAAGCCGGCCGATCTGCACTTATTTGGACACCCTAATCCTCATCTCCACACGTTTTGTTGGTCAGGACCGTAACATCGGTCTGGTCAAGCAAGCGTTAGGTCTGGTGCGCTTGCGACGTGTCCAGCAGCTGGGCAAGTCATACACCAGACTGCCGATGGATCGGGTAGCACGCTTGCTGGACATGCCTCCAGGACCCGAGTCGGAGAGGTTGGCCGAGATCGAAGTGCAGGGAATGGTGAGCTTTGCTCTTGCTTTCCTTCGTGCCTTTATCTTTCCTTTGCAATTCCCGCTCCCTTAATCGTTATCCACACTCTGTTTTGCTGCGCACGGGCCAGATTGAAGTGGGCATGCTTCAAGCCTCGATCGAGTCTCCGTCGTCCGGCTCAGGTCCCCCTGTTATCGTATATCAGGAGCCGTCCGAGAACTTCAACTCACTGGACACCATCACAAGACTTGAAGCGGAGATGCGAGCCGCCATGGCCATCCAGGAAATTGTCAGACAGCAGGAGAGGGCGCTTGGGAAGAGCAAGGAGTTTCTTCAGAAGGTGCGGGTTATTGTGGACCGACCAAGCCGAGCCGAGCGCACTTGTTTACTACTAGTGTGTGGACGCTCACGCCGCCTTTTCCACGTTTCGTCAACGTCTCAGCAATCGCAACCCAAACCTGACTCGAGCGGCATCTTTGGCGCCTACGGCGCAACAGAAGGCTATGAGAGCTATGGCCAGGCAGAGTGGGATGAGGACGTGTTCGGCTGAGTCTGTATTCCACCGCAGTCCTCCCGTCTTCCTGTCCAAACCGTCTTCGTTACCCAGCATTTTGACATGTTCTCGAGCAGCCAAGCCATGGCGACAGACGTCTGTCTAATCGTGTAACCCATAGCGACGCCATGTATGAACATTATCTTGGAGATAACGGAAGCGAGCGCGGAATCGATTCTGAGCCCACGTAATCGACGCAGAGAGTCCTGCGACATAAATGTACACTATCCTCGTCACGCAAGCAGGAAAGGCGCCATGATGACCGCAGAAATCCAGCTCAACCAAACGTTTGTGAGGTCTGCAAACAAAGAAAGGGAAGGCGTCAGCACGAAATAGTTCCTGGGACACACGAGTGCGAAGTCGACAAATAAAAGCTCACCCTCGTCGTACGGCGAACTTTGCTGAGCCTCCACTCGTCCGGCTTCTCGTACTTGTTGAACAGCGGTTGGATCCTCTCCCCCTTCTTGCGCTTGGAAATCTTGTTCTGGTCCGCCACTTTGAAGAAGCGTGGAGCGACTTCTGTGAGCCATTTCGGCTCGATGGACGTCACTTCGCGCATGTACTCTTTTGTTGTGAGAACGAGTTCGTGATCTGCAAGACAAACGAACACGGATCGATCAGATGAGCAGGACCGCACATGTGTGTGCCATCGTGTCCAAGGTCCACGGCGAGACTTACAAATCACCCATTCCGGGTTCTTGTTGAAGAGCGCCGAACTCGGGTGGATGAACACCGGCGTGCCTTCCGTGAGTGTCTTGTAACCTTCTTGAGGATCCTTCTTGGCTGCATTGCGGAAGAAGCCCGAGCAAATAGCCCGGCGTACGCGGTTGTAGTTTTTGCCACAAGAGACAATGTCGTGCTTGTACCTACGAAAACCATGGCGAGGGAAGCCAAGATATGAGTATCAAGCCCTGCACTGTGCTAAGGAAAGCCACTAATATACGTACCTGTCCATGATGCCAAGAAGTTGCTTCCTGACGTCCTGCGCTCGCCTCATACTTCTCGCCTGGATGTAGTTCTCGAAGCACCACGGGTTGCTGAATTTGCTGGCCTGCCAGCCGTTGTAGACGGTCAAGAGCGTGAGGTGGTCACCCTCTGGCTGATGAAACTTGGCCTTCTTGGCATCAGCTTGCGCCTGCTTTTCCTTTGGTCGGTAGAAGACGTTCGGGATGTTGAGCATAGCGACGACGGTAAGGATCTCCTCGGAACACCCGAGGTCCACACTGGCGATGAGCATCTTGGCCAAGGGCGGCTCCATGGGAAAGTCGGCCATCTTCCTGCCGAGGCGGGTGAGAAGGCCTTCGTCATCAAGAGCGGACAGGGCGTACAATTGCTCGAGAGCCGTGAGCAACGTCTGCGCCGGCGGAGGGTCCATGAAATCAAAGTTGAGCAGATCGTTGATGCCCATCGCTTTGAGCATGAGGATGGTGTGAGAGAGGTTCTGGCGCTGAATTTCTGGGACCGGGTTGGGCAACATCTCGTTGCGGTAAGCAGCCTCCGTGTAGAGACGGTAGCACTTGCCAGGTCCCGTGCGACCGGCGCGACCGGCACGCTGGCGCGCTTGCGCCTGAGAGATGGGCGTGACGACCAGCGAGTCCATTCCCAGTCTCGGATCATAGGCGTTCTGCTTGACGAAACCTGGATCGATAACATAATAGATGCCGTCGATGGTGATGCTGGTCTCGGCAATATTGGTGGCCAGAATGACTTTGCGACTGCCAGGAGGCGTCGGTTCGAAGATTCGAGACTGCATCTCGGATGGAAGCGCAGAATAGACTGGCAAGATGATGAGCTCTGGAACCGACGGGCCAAGCGCCTTCATGCGTTCGAACAGAATCTCGCAAGACGTGTCGATCTCCTCTTGACCCGTCAAGAACAACAAGATGTCGCCAGGGGGCTCGGAGAGGTGGATCTGCATCACGGTGATCAAGCTCGCGTCGAGATAGTCCGACTCTGGCTCCTTGGTGTAGAGGGTCTCGACTGGGTAGGTGCGGCCCGGAATGGTGAAGATGGGGCAACCGAAAAAGTATTTTGAAAACTTTTCCGCGTCGAGAGTGGCGCTGGTGACGATCAGCTTGAGATCGGGGCGACGCTTGAGGGCCTTCTTCAGAAGACCGAACAGGACGTCGGTGGCGATCGTTCGCTCGTGGGCCTCGTCGAGCATGATGACGTTATACTGGCTGACGTTAGGGTCGATCAAGCACTCTCTCTGAAGCATGCCGTCGGTCATGTACTTGATTCGCGTCTCCGGACTCGTGCAGTCCTCGAAGCGGATGGTGTAGCCGACTTCCTGTCCGACTCTGCATCCGACCTCCTCGGCCACGCGCTTGGCTACCGAGACCGCCGCGACACGACGAGGTTGCGTGCACCCAATCTTGCCGCGGTCAGCGAAACCCTCCTCAGCGAGATACTGGGTCATCTGCGTCGTCTTTCCTGACCCAGTGTCTCCAACGACGACGAGGACCTGATTTTCGCGGATCGCTTTGACCAACTGTTCCCGGAGCTTGAAGATGGGCAGACTCTGCCGCTGCTCTTGGATCGACTTGTTGGTGATCTTGCCAAACGTGGTCGCTTTGTTGAAGGTCTCCTTTTTCCAGGCAGGTACATCCTGTGCCTTCTGTCCTAAAAGGTTTCCGCGCAGGTCTTGGGCAAAGACTCGCTCGGACTGTTGGGTCATGGGATCGAGCCAAGGCGTAGACAGATCACGCGTTTCTGCGTCTGCTTGGTCGTTGACCTCCTGCTGACGCAGCTCGCGACGCTCTTTGGACAGGGAGGCACCTGCTATGGCCGCACGGTTCAGCGAGCCGTCTGGCGCCTTGACAATTTTGATTGGACTGAGCTGTAGCGTAGTCTTGGTCTGGCCTTGCAAGAATGGTGCCTCGCTTTCGTTGATCTCAATGTCCATCTCCTCCTCCGGCTCGTGATATCGTGCCGGCTTGCCGTAATCCTCGTCGAGATCGGGGTAGTCCTTCGCATCGACGACGCCGGAGGCGATCAACTGCTTGATCTCCCACCGCTCCGGACTCGACAAACGCTTGGCTGATCGCCCATCGTCGGTAAACTCCACTTCGTTGACTTTGCGCTTGCGCCGATCGCTGGAATCGCCGTCGATACCAAGGTGTGGTGCCAAGTCGCGATCGGGCGAGTCAATCGCGCGCCGCCGCTTTGGACTCCGACCGCGCGGCTCCTCTCGTCCACCTCTGCGGGCCGCAACGCTCTCAAGCTCAGAGAGAAGATCGTCAGCCGGATCTCGGAAGCCTGCTGACGACCGGTTCTTGCCGTCTTCGATCGGAGGAGGCTGCCAGTCCTGATCAGGGAGGGCGAGACCCGGGAACAACCTGCGCTTATGAGCCTCCGCCTCGCTCTCCTCTTCGCCGTCTACACCATCTACCGCTTTCCCCTTTCCACTGGCCCCCGACGTGACGCTGTTCATCGCCTTGGTCTTCTGTCGATGCTTGGGGTGCAAGCTCAGGATGAGACGGTCGAGGTTCTCCACGAAGGTGTCCGGAAACTCGGCGCCGACCTCAGCAAGCTTGCCCTTGAACTCGGAGAAAGACTTGGACGAGTCGTGAAGAGATACGATAAACTCTGCAAGCGTCCGGTCGCCCATGCCGATGTTGTTCATCAGTTCGGAGGAGATCTTGGTATGGAGGGAAAGCATCTCGAGCTGGTACAGCTCGTCGCCGTCTGGCGAGGCCGATGTCGAAGCTACGGGAGCCATGGCCAACAAGATGCGGCTCTCCGACCGATGGCACACTCTGGGGGGAAAAAAAGAAGCGAACGAAGAAAAGGAAAGGGACGAGGGGTGCGGGCGGTGGTTGAGATGAGGGTTGATGGTGGCGATGGAGTCGAGACGGACGGAGAATGTCACGAGGGAAGTATACCCGTACTTGCGAGTATGCATAAAACCGGCGTGTACGCGTAAGCATAGTAAGTATACTTGCTGCCCTCCAAGCTTGCGCGTTCCGTCCGATCATCGTCGCTGGCTTACTCTCGCTCACAGCGACCACCTCCAGCTCTTCCTTCCTTCTGTCCAGCATTAACAGGCGCGCCGTGAAGAGATGGTAAGCGAGGGCCGTGGCCGAGCATGCTTGCGCTCCAGTAGACACATCTCACCGAGCCCCCGCCTGTTTTGCAGTCTCTCCCTATCGTGCCTGTCTCCCAGGCATCCAGCGCACCCGTCACAGTCAAGGAGACCGCCAGCTCGTTCGGCCTCCACGACGCCATCCGATATGGCCAGCGAAATCTATCCACCGACGTGGAAGCCAAGCACCCGATCCAGAACAGGCTGGAAAAGGTGTGTAGTAGGAAGATGGCTGGCAGAGTGCGAAGGGCGGGAAATGCGGATGGCGTCTGAAGCTGTTCGGGCGCGGATGGACGCTGGCAGTGTGCGGTGACTATCCTCCTAAGAGATGGGTGCTGACGACTGACTGGTATATCTGTGGCTTTTTTTCAATTCCACTCCAGTGGGACGAGACGCAAGACAACGTCAAGCTGGCCTTGCATCGTAACCTCTATGGCCTTCACTCGCCCCTCCGAACTCTCATGGAGAGGCAGATTGTCTCCTACGTGAGTGGACCTGCGAAGTGTTCCAATTTCATGGAACGCAAAGAGGCGCAGAAGGCCTACCTGGTGGCCTTCTTGTCGGCGACCTGCTCAGCTCATTGACTCATTGCCACCTGCCTCGTTCACAGAACCCTCACATGCCGGCTCGTAGCACCTCCAACCTTCATCTCGACATTCTAAACGGAAGGGACGAAACCTTGGACGTTCCCGACTTTTTGTCCGGTGAGCAGGCGCTGCTCGATGTTGGCCCAACGTCACTTGAGCAATGTCAACGACGCCCGCTGACGATTTCCTGTCTGCTTTCCACCGTCCGGTTTGGCGCCCGCCGGATTGGCTCACCCTTGCCGTTGTCCATGCCGTGCTATTGATGCCTGCAGCCCCCGATGCGCACCGTGAGGTGATCGACATCCACACCTCGATGGAGAAGAAGCTGGGCCAATAGAGTGGGGGGACGCTGTTAGGGAGTGTTCGAACGTCTGTACGATAATGGCCATGAAGGTTCATTCCGTTGAATGATTTGACCGCGTCGACGACGGAGAAGGAAGGGAGAACGTAGTCAGTTGCTGGACATGTATTTTCAACGTCGTCCCAGAGTTGGTATCCATAGGCGACCCGTGCTTGCTACTCACGCGAACCCCGCACGACGACGCGTGGATCGAGCGCGGTAGAAAAATGGTTCCTACGATGGCGACGCCCGCAGACTCGATCGTCGCACACATCTTCTCCATCGCCCACTTCCCACTCACGCCTGCCCTTCTCGTCTCTGTCCAGCCCTTCTCGCCCACCTGCCCTCGTCATCCTGCGTATTGCCCCACTTCCAGTAGCCATTTTGATCAGCGATCCTGACTGCGCGGTCAGCGTCCAGCGTGTCCAAGCATCCTCTAGACATCATATCATGGCCGGCTCTGGCCCACTCACGTCAGAGGTAGGCCTGCCAACGACGACGTCTGTTCAACGTCCTTCGGAAGCCTACATCGTCGGCTCAGCTGCCGAAGCGCAGTCGCCCGGAGATGGAGACGTTGGCCGAGGCGTGGAAGAGGCGCAAAGCGGGAGCGACGGCGAGAAGACGCGGAGCCTGGACGGGCGAGGAGACCAACAACCGCCTGGAGTCGTCGGTCTCGGTCCTGGAGCCACGGAGGCAGCGGCAGCGGGGTTGCCATCGCCATCTTCTCCGCCGGTTCTTTCAAATCTCGACGCCGCCGGTACGAGCGTCAACGCACCGCAGCCCAAGTCCACGCCGCCCAACGAGAACGACAACGACAACGACGCCCCTCGATCTCGGCCCCTTTCTTCTACCATTCGAGCTCCCGCCATGCCCGCTCCCGCTTCTTTGGCTGTCGTTGACCCGACCAAGGTTCGGCTTGAGATTCTGCTTGTCAGTGGCAAGCGCAAGGTATGGGAGTTTGAGCAGGATAGCACGGCGGGTGAGGTGAAGAGGAGAGTCTGGGACGAGTGGCCTCAGGGTGAGTCGCGGACGAATGTCGACATGGCCGTTCATGGGTGCGTGCGTTCGGCGGGCTGATCCACAGGACGTTGGTTGCGCTTTCCAGACTGGCCAGACGACAAACCACCTTCGCCCGCGTACCTTCGGCTGCTGCACCTCGGCCACATACTGGACGACACGGTGACCATGCGAGGTGAGAGTCCCTTCATATTCTCTCTTCCCGTGCGGCTACAGGATCGCTCTGAGGCTCGGCGCCGGCGTCGCGGCGCCTCTGTCTGTCCTTGGAGCAGATCGGGGTCTCAAGCCGAACACGCAAACGATTGTACACATGCCCATTCGAGTTGTGAGCATGACACATGACGACGAAGGCGAGTAAAGCAGTCCAGTCCCGGTGCGTTGCTCCTCCTTTCCTGTAGCGTCACTGACGCGCTGCTGTCCCTCTAGAAGATCTCAAGGGCAACAGAGAGCAAGTGCCAGCGTGCAGGTGCTGCACGATCTGTTGACCTGGTCGACCACCAACATCACTGCTCCCCATTCTTTCGGTTTCACCTCGTTCCCACTTGTCGCACTTTTGACCAAGCGTATGCATATACCCTTTGCAAGGACATCGATTGCGATTCGGTTTCCAATCATGTCCTCCGCTTCCTGCTTCTCTTCACTTTCTCCCTTCTCCTGCAACTTGTATTATTACGTCCGGTTCGTTCGTTGCCTTTGCACGAAGAGAAAAAAAAGCTCGGTACACTTGCACGATCTGTTGACCTGGTCGACCATCCGGCCCCGTCATCAGCATCGCTGCTCCCCATTCCTTCGGTTTCACCTCGTTCCCACTTGTCGCACTTTTGACCAAGCGTATGCATATACCCTTTGCAAGGACATCGATTGCGATTCGGTTTCCAATCATGTCCTCCGCTTCCTGCTTCTCTAGCTCAGTATCTCCCCGTAAAGAGTGATCCATGATGTGGTGAGCAGGGTGCAATGCGGGTGTCGTCGAATCAAGTCCAGAACGGACCCTGTGAAGACAGCTTGGGTGGCCTAGCCGGGCAAACGAGGTGCTATCGCTTTTGATTCTTGAGTCGACGTTCCATCTCCAAAAACGCCTGAGCGGGCCCGGCCCGGTCGAGAGGGAGACGTGACGTTGCCAGTCAGTGACAGACAAGATCGGCGCAGGAATGAACGGACGAAGCTGGCCTACCTTCATACTAGGATCGAGGCCTTGGATGACTTGGTCCATCTCTTTCTCCACCTTGTCCCCAGCGCCCTCCTCCTCCGACTCTCCCGGACCTCTCAAAAACGCAGGCGGTTGGCCAAGAGCGTCCCGATCCCATTCGGAAGCCAACTCTGCCCTTCGCGTTGCCGAAGGGGACTTGGACGACCCCAAAGCGGATCGAAAGAGGGCTGAAAGAGTGTGGCGAGCGTCGGAAAGCTGTGAGTGGTAGAGGGAGAGGTCGTCTGCGTAGATGTCGTATACGCAGTGGGCACAGCCGGACATGCAGCACTCTGAAAAAGGCCGTCGTGAGCTTCTTCGACAGCGGAAGACGACGGGCGCAGGCATGGCTACGCTACGCTACGCTACGCCACGCCACGCCATGCTCACCTTCCGGACCGGGCGGCAGAGGTTTCGCGGGGACCTTGACACCCCTGATGGTCTTTGAAGTCTGCACGACGTTCGCCTCGTCGATCCCCTCCTTCTCCCGTCGCTCCATCTCCCTAGCACCCGCGCCGGTCTCGCTTCTTGCGGTTAGGGGATGCTCAGCGGTGTCCGAGGTTCGTTCGGCTGGCAACGGCGTCCGTGGTTCAGGTCCCGGTAGAGATGTTGGGGGAGTGATCGATGAGGCGGCGGGCGTGGGCGAGAGGGTATCGAAGGTGGACGGAGACGAAGACAAAACGGTGGATGCGAAGCCGGGCGGCCATCGAGTGGCGAGCGGCCGAGCCCTGCCATCCTTCCTCCAACCCGTGCTCGTCCTCGTCCTCGTTCGCTTCAACCAGTCCTCGGCGCTCGTTCGATCGGGATCGGGATCGGGATCGGGGCGGCGTTCATTGCACCTTGGATGAAGGAGAGAGAAGGCTCTGTGGCTGGGGCCGGCGGCGATGCGAAGCCATGGCGGTGGGACTGCCGGCGTTGGCAGGGGCATACAATGTCAAGATGGGGCGGACGGTGTGGCTGAAGGAGGAAGTGGCGACCGTCGTCTGATGGAGGGAAGAAGGAAAGCGAGGTGGAGTGATCGACGCAACAACGGCGAGAAGAGAGATCAGATCCTCCTCCTCCTGCATATCGCAGGGCACGGACCCGGTTTTGTCTCGTCTCGATCTGATTGATCTTCGCTGCCATTCCATTCCGCTCTCTCCCCCGTATTGGTCCAATCTCGTATACAGTTTCTAGAGGTCACCTTCCGGCCCAGTCCCAACTCCCATCACCGAAGCAACCCGCGTGCTTCGATACTGGATCGGGACCTTCCATGATCGACCAGGCCTCCTCAATCGCCTTTTCCCTGGTGCGAAGCGTGACGACACGGTGCTCAGAGACCAACCGGCTCGAGCTTATGAGCTCGTTGCTCTCAGGGCCCGCGCTCGGATGGTTCGAGCGACGAGTGGCTGATCGACTGGCTAGCTGGAACGACATCATCTTGGGCACCTCTTGGATCAGTGCCCATAGCGTCATTCTCGACGTTGGCGACAACAAGATTGTTTTCACACACCATGATTTCGTGGTGAGGCGTTGGACGTCCTACTCCCCGTCGGTGAAACCTCGTCAGATGGGCGTCCAGGCCTCGCGACCGCTGGCGGCCGCCAATGCTGTGACACTGGCCACGCCCGCACAGGCAGCGCATGCCGCACTCCCTACTCCGCTCTTAGGGCAGTCTCTCCGCCTGACGCACCGTGAAAAGGAGGCTAGGCGAGGAATTGAAACGCCGCCTTTCCCCTCCCGACACAACCAACAACCACTACGTTCTTCGTGCCGGGCTTCTCTACTTCTGCGACCCCGCTGACGGACACCTTCGTCTCTGCGTTCCCCGCGTCGCCCGCAAAGCTGTGCTGAAGCTTTGTCGTGACGATCTCGGCTCATCCCGGGATCCACGAGACTTATAACAGTGTCCGCCGTGCCTCCGCCCTCCCTCAACTCCGTCCACGCCGTCAGCAACTACGTCCAACACTGCCCTCCCTGCGAACTCAACCGTTCTTCGCATCGTCGCCCGTACGGACCGCTCTCGACAGTTGACGTCCTCTGCCTCCACAATCCTCCGGTGTGCGAGTTGTCTTCGGAATGTTTAGCAGTGGCGCGCTTAGCGTTCGTTAGTCCTGACTCAGGCGGACCTGAACCGACCGACCTTTACGAAACTAGGCGCACATGCATATACTCGACCATTTCGGAAGGACGGTGACTCACCCGGGTAACCTATTGAGACCGTCCCGCAACATGCAGCGTCGGCCAGCGACAAACCCTTTTCCGCCGACTCTGCCTTTCACGCCATCCCAAGACGCCAACGTCGCCTGCTGTGCAGTACGTGTAGTGCGGTCGACGGGTGCCCGGGGTCGTGATCGTCGGGAGTGTGGACGCTGGGAAGGAATGCGGGTCCACCTCCGCCAACGCACTTTTTACTTTTCTGACCATCCGTCTTGCACGTTTTCTCGTCTCGTGTACACGACTCGACGATGGGAACGCCTAGGAACGAGTTTCTCCGTTGGCAATGCCGTAGCATTCATTTGACGCCGGGTGCATTCCTTCAAAGGCTGGGATGAACTTGCAGTTGAAGCCGGCGATACGCTTGATAAGAGACAGTTGCGCAGGTCAAAGGCAAGTCATGAGACGGGATATACGAGCGGTGGCTAAGGACGGGCGTGACGGTGAATCCACCGATGAACAACTTGCCGGGGATCATCTGCCACGTCCACACGTCCGACGGTCAGCGAGCGTACAGGCCGCCCGGCTCTCTACCGTCTCATCCCACCTCGGGTTCGTAGTAGTCTTCTTGCCTCGAGATGTAGAACAGACCGTTGCCTCCGCGCTTGAGATCCAAGACGGGACAAGCCGCCGGCGAAGAACCTCAAGCCGCTCTACACCGTGCTCGGGTTGTTTGGCTCCTACCGCTCTTTCATCCCGAAGTTCCCCTTGATCGCCGAACATCTCACGCGACTCATCCAAGGCATGCGGTACCGGCGCAAATGACAACGACCGCATGCCTTTGGTGAACCGCGTGAGAGGTTCGGCGATCAAGGAGAACTCGGGGATGAAAGAGCGGTAATAGCCAAACAACCCGAGCACGATGCAGAGCTGATTGAGGTTCTTCGGAGGCGGCTTGTCCCGGACCGCTTCCACGCGATCGGATACGATGGAGACCCCGTGCTGCGAAATCTGGCGGACGAGGAGCTCGCAGCGAGGGGAAAGCGAAGTGGCACTTTGCGACCGAGAAGGTGAGACCGACGCGTTCGGCAGCGGTGAGGAGACTGTCGACGGCGTCGGCGTGGTCCGTCATGTCGGTGGAGTCGACGACTACGTCGTCGATGTACACGAGCGCCTGTGTCCTGCCCAGCACGAGGGGAGTGCAGAGTAGGAGACCCTCTTACGGGTCATGTCCAAGAAGCTGTGTGTAAGAAGAGTTGCGGCATGAACATGGAGGGCAACAAGGAAGCGAGGGCTAGGGTCGTATAGCGCGCCATCGCGTTCGTGGACGAGGTCGCGATTGTTATAAATCGCTGCAGGGACCCCAATGAACCGGAGATCGACATCGAGGATGCGGTAAGCTATCACTCGGACGAAATCGCGAGAACGCGGTCGTAGTTCATGCCCGCTGCATCCCTCTCGACCTCGTTCGAGTGGTAACTGACCACATCGTCAATGTCGAAGATCGCAAACATGGTCAAGGGCGTCAAGGAGACCGCTTTGCTGTCGTTGCAGGGAGTACAAAAGCTCAATGCGGCAAACTGCAGTAGCTGGAGGTCGATAAAGAACTAGAGTCCTGTCGCTCGGAGCATGGTGATCATTTTATTCCTCCAGCTACTGTAGTTTGCCGCATTGAGCTTTTGTACTCCCTGTAACGACAGCAAAGCGGTCTCCTTGACGCCCTTGACCATGTTTGCGATCTTCGGTTGGTCCCTAATCGGCGTCGCTGACCCGAGTTTAGGCGCATCTGACCCGAGATTGCCTGCTGAAGACGTCCCAGTCCCCTTGTCGCCTGTTCTTGCTGAAACTGTGCTCATAACCTGTTATAAATCGCTTGCAGAGCGGCTAAACTGTTAGCTGAGAGGTGTGTTTGACAATGATTGGTATTTGGATAGAGTAGCACAGCAGGAGCGCGAGTGGCTGTGCAAACCGCAGCCAACAATGTCGGTCTTCACCGGACACAACCGGCCATCACCAGCTGTGTTGTCCTTTCTCGTGCTGGTCACCAACACACGGTGCCAGTCGCGCTGTCGTCCTCGACATTTCCAACAGCGATCGCGTCGTGTAAATAGAAATAGAGCCCGCCTGTTGTCCGTCGACCTCGACTTCGGTCAACACTCACCTTGTCGCAAATCGTTCTCTCATATAAATTGCATTTCCAGCGGTTCATTCCGCCCAGCTGCACAATCCTTTTTCACGTCCCGTCCACGTCCTTCCAAACTCCCTTGACGTCGGTGTCGACGACGCAGACCGTTTCGCACTCGTCTCCATTTCGCTTCGAGGTCAGAGATTAACCCTCGTCCGCCTTTGCTCACCTTCCAGTTTATCGGCGGACTGGGGGCCTTCTGCTGACGCATTAGATGGACAATCTCCCTCGTTACAGACCTTCCCTCTGATCACTGCCCCACCTACCCGCCATGACCGGGTGGACGACGTCCATGCGCGAGGTCGACTTTGCCTCCGATTCAGACGAAGACTCTGCCTCCCAGCTTGGGATAGAGGGGGAGGATGCGTTCGACGAGCTCGTGAGCGACCGGCGTTTTCATCTCGTTTCTTCTACCCCACCGTCATCGAGCGTTTGTTCGGCAGATACGTACACACATCATCTTCACCTCCTCCTTTGTAGATCGACATCGGTCGCGTGGAGGAAATGACCCGATTCGTGGACAATCCTTTCTCGATCGCCTCTCGTAACGCACAGATCCTCCGTTCTCGCATGGCCGCCCCGATGGACGCTTCCCAAGGAGATTTCTCGGACGCCAAGGCGCACGTCCTCAAACTGGCACCGGCTCGGCAGACGGACTCCGTCGGCGCTACGTTTGTCCAGACGACTCGAGACATAATTGATCAACCTGTCGATGGGTCGTCATTTACTGCCACGGACGGCCAGCGGCCTCTGGCGTTTTCACCAGCACGTACAGCAGAAACGGCGCTTCAGACGACGCATATACACACCTCGCCAGGACCTCACTGGTGTAGCAGCAAGCTCCGGACGGTCGCGGGTTCTTCCCCGATTGTACTCTCATCGTCGACGGCTCCTCCATCGGAAGGTGAGTCGGGCTCTTTCCACTCGAGGTCGTCCCAAACTTCCTCCGTAGTTTCGTATCCGAATGCCCTCGTCCCGGCGAACGACGGACGGTTCGGTTCGAACCTTTTTCACCCGTTATCATCGGGGTGGTGAAGTCCCATTGCCAACCGAATGGGTGATGAAACGTCGCAACCGAGGGCGGAGACTTTGCACGTTTTACCAGGCAAGGCGGTTGCGCGGGGCATGTCACCGGCATTTTGCTCTGGGCGCTCACTCCCGTCCTCTCACCTTGAACCCAACGTCAGTTGGAAACGGGCCCTGTAGTCCTCTATCGTCGTTGCCTGAACCATCTCCGACAACGCTCCCCAGTTGGGTCGTCAGCACGCCCAACTCAGGACTAAGCGACCAAGACGACGACCGCCGCGAACAGCGAACGTCGGAGAGCGCTGTCCTCGCGCGTTGGAGTGGACGCGAGCAGCTCAAAGACAAACAGCCAGACAGGGTTCGCGACGGGGCGTACCTTCCTCGCGCGACAGAATCTTGCCACGAAGGTCTGGTCACGACATGCAGTGAGCCGGAGCCACTCGGATCCAGACGGAGGCTTCGATGCGATGCGACACGTGGACAAGGCCGCTAAAGTTGGTCATTCGAATCAGGCTCCCCGCCGCCGTCCTTCTCGTCAGCGTCGCAGCAAGACAGGCACGAGGACCGGCAAAGGCTCCCGCTCACGCGAGACCATCATGAGCCCGGCGCGATCTCGACGTGGAGGCGCAGATCGTCGAGGTCGAACCGACGGCCGTGGTCCACGCTCCCGCTCCCGGTCTCCAAGAGGAAACAGAGCGACTCGCCGTCGTTGGCGCCTCCTCGTAAGAAAGCCGCCGGTCGATCGCTCGGCGTGCAGAAGCGATCTCCCGGCTCTTTCAAACTGCCGCTCGACCGGGCAAGGGCAAGCGCGAATGCGGAGGCGAGGACGGAGATGGAGGTGAAGAAAGAGTTTTGCTACGACCTCGGCGATCCGGGCGCGTACAATGTTACCGTCTTTGAGCCGACAGCGTTATGGGCGGAGGACACGAGGGCGGAGAAGGTCAGCGGGGACGGGGACGTGGGAGAAGGGTCGGCGGCGGGTCGCCTGGCGACGTACGCGCTGAAACCGGCCAAGAGTGTGAATTCTTTCGCCCCCTTTGCCTCGTCCTCTTCGGCCTCGGATGACGGATGGGCGAGTTAGGGCACGATGTGATGATCACGAAACGGTCTCACGCGCGCAAGGCCCCGCAGCATAACAGGGAAAAAAAGCAGCGTTTCGTAGCGGTCCTTCCTTGCATTTCCATTTCCAATCTAGGCGGCGATGTCTACATCATATCCACTCGATGTGTTTCGAAATCAGCGGTTCATGAGCGCTTGGACCCTGCTTTTGCCGGCGCGTTGCCAGTCGTCCCAGCAGAGGGAGAGGACGGGTGTGTGTCGGGCGGGGCCTCGGCGGGCCTCTTCGTCTCTGATGAGTTGTTGGACGTCGGCGGAAGCAGCGAGGCCGGCGGAGGCGGACGCGAGTCCGGCCTTGTGGGGCGGGAGGACCCTGTGCCACCTGGCGGTGCCCTCCAAGGTGAAGCCGAGCCTTTCGGCGGCGGCTCGGGAGGGCAAGTTGGCGGCGTTGCACGTCCACATGACCCGACGGAGACGGAGGCCGGCAGCGGTGCCGGGGGGGTCTAAGGCGAGGTGCAAAAGGAGACCACATGCGTTGGTGGTGACATACGTTCGTTGAAAAGGAGGGAGGATGGAAACATGGCCAATCTCGGTGGTGAGGTGGTCAGGGGAGGAATTGAGGAGTCCGATGACGCCTGCTAGCGAGCCGGAGGGCGTGTGGAGACCGTCGACGGTGCGGAGCTTGTCCTTGATGACATACATGATCTCCCCGGGAGTCGAACGGATGCGGTCCTCGAACCAGGCGAGAAAATGGTCAAGGGTGTCCCAGGGTCCGTAGGGAAGGTATGCAAAGTTGTCTCTATAGGCCGAGCTGGCGTCGAACCAGGCAGGAGCGTGTAGGGAAGGCTGGCGGAGGGGCAGGCAAGAGGTGAGGGCGGTGGACGGACGACGATGCGACGCGATGCGACGCGATACGAGGCAAATACGAGGAAAGGCAAGGCAAGGCTCTGCTCACCACAAAGACTTCGAGTCGCACTCTGTCGTTCTCCATCACCTCGGGCACATCGAAACAAAAATTGATATCGTACTCTTCCGGCGGGGTATCTTTGTGGGCGCCGAGGGGCGCGGGCGGCTTGGCGGACCGGCCGACGGCTGTGTTGAGGGGCATGCTGAGGCGATCGAGAGGAGGAGCGGTCATCGACGAGGCGAGCCGCTCCTTGTTATATTTATATGCTCCCCGCTTTGCTGTCGGCGTAAGTCTGAGCAGGCGGAGCGAGCGCGTGGGTGGAGTGAGTGACTCCGTGGCTGCGGCAAGCATCTGGGCCGAACGGGCCACTTGACTGGACCGACGAGGCCCCGCGCTTCTCCGCGTGGCTGCGGCTGCGAACGCCGACTGCGGCTGTCAGCTTGATTCTTCGCACGCTGCGGCAACCGGGCCCTGGCCGGCAGGGCTGGCAGAAGAAGTTTTCCCTTCTGGTGCGCCGTCGTGCGATCCACAAACCACCTCAAGACCTTTCGCGATAGACCGTTATCGAAATGGTGAGCGAGGGCGAGCGGCACGGCGGCTTTGGATCGATGGAGGCGGACTGACCGACGGACGAGGTGCCTGACGCCGTTCTGTTCTGTTCTGCCTTGTCGTTCCTTCCTTCGCTCGTCTCGACAGCCGAAGCAGATCACCGACATTAAGCAGTTCCTCGAGGTCGCGCGCCGGAAGGACGCTCAGTGTGAGTGGTGGGACGAAGGGGGCCGATACGGGTCCGGCTTTCTTACTCTTTCCTCCTCCCTTGCCCGGCCATCTTCTTACTCTTTCCTTCTCTCCCTTGCCGGCCATGTAGCCGTTCGCATCAAGAAGAACGCAGCCGTCAAGCCGGGCGCTCGGCAGACCAAGTTCAAGGTACGATGCTCGCGCTACCTCTACACGCTTGTCGTCGATGACGCGGAGAAGGCGGAGAAGCTCAAGCAGAGCCTTCCCCCTGGTGAGTGTGCGGGTTTGACTTGGGTTTGACTTGGGTTTGGCGCTTGTGTCGGTGCGTCGGACGACGAGGCGGGTGCGAGCCGGGCGGGTTGTGCGCTGTCGGGTCGGCGTGGATGGCGGTCGGCGCGGTGCTCGGGGAGGAAGCATGTACACGGCTTGCACCGGGTGATGACGTGCGTCTGGCTTACCGGGGACCGTCTGGACGTCGGGCTGACACCGATTTTGGTTTCGAATGTGTGACACAGGTCTGCACGTCGTCGAGGTGGGCAAGAAGGCGAAGAAGTGAAAGGAGGATTGGACGGGGTATGCCATTCCGACTCTAGCTAGCTATGCTTTCCTCTTTCCTTCTTCTTCTCCTCCTCGCCCCTCTATGACGGTGTACTGTTACGTGCGCATGCAAAAATGAAGCTGGGAGCCTTGTTTGGAGGGAGATGGATGTGGAGAGATGGACGTGGGATATGCAGCGTTGCGTTGCGTGTTGGGTCGGGCGCTGGAAAGCGTGGTAGTCTGTGTTACTCTGTGCCTGTCTGAGGGAGGGAGTGCCGTTGGGCTGACGTTGGCAGTGACGGAACTCTCTGTCTGTCTGATAGGTTCTGACTACTGACTGCGTGACTGATTCTGTGTGTCTATCTGTCTGTCCGTTCGACTGACTGACTGACTGACTGACTGACTGACTGACTGACTGACTGACTGACTGACTGACTGACTGACTGACTGTCTGACTGAGTCTGTCTGTCTGTCTGACGGACTGCTATGTGTCTGTAAATCCGTCTGCCTGTCTATCTGTGCATCCGTCGTCTGACTACGCCAAGTCCATGACGACGGTGTAACCCTGGCCCACCGACGGTGCTGAGTGAACGGCGTAAGATGAAGATGAAGATGGAGTGGAAGGGCACCGCGTAAGACTGGGACGGACGAATGTGGCGCATGCGAGCGGGCCATTTTTGGGCCTCTCGCTTCTTCTCATTTTTTTCATTTTTTTCATTTATTTTATTTTTATTTTTATTTTATTTTATTTTGGTTTTTTTTTGTTTGCTCGGTCGCGCGTGGCTGTGGCTGAATGAAAAGGCGGACTGTCGGTCGCAGCGTCGGCCCGTCTGTCGGCCGGCCCCAACGAGATCTAATGAATGCGAGTGTAAATGCGATAATACGGCTGTAATGCGACTGTGATGCAACTGTAATGCGACTGTAATGCAACGGTTGCAATGCGACTTGGACGCGACCGTAATGCGCCCGTAACGCGCCCGTAAAGCGACTGTAATATCGCCGCAGCGGCCGTTCGAAGAAGTTGCCGCAGTCGATTTGGGGGTGTCTGAGAGTTTGGTGCTGGGGCGTGGAACGCATGGTCGAGCGAGCTGAGTTGGGGACGAGGCGAGAAGAAGAAGAGGACAGAGTAAATCGACGGTGGCCAACTCATCGCCAACTCATCGCTTTTATCCTCCCTCGTCTTCCTTCCCCTCCATCCTCCCGACCTCCATCCCCATCCCCCTCCTCCTTCTCTCCCATCGTCCTCGCCCGTCATGTCTTCCAAAGGTGAGCACCGACCATTTCCAGCGACAGCAACTGCGACCCACGCCCCACCCACCCGCCAGCGGACCCACCTGTCAAACGTCAACCCCCCTGCTCCTTGATCAGCTGCTTACCCGCTTGCCCTTGTCTCGCACCCCCCTTCCCCCAGCCATTCGCGAGTTTGATGCAAAGCTTCTAATCAACTACTGGCTCCCCAGGGCCCCTCCCGCACACCCCAACGCCACCACCTCCTCCAACTTCAAGGCACCCACCGCAAAGGTCGCTCAGGTCGCCTGGGACCCCGCGACGAACACCATCACCCCCGACTCCGCCCTCCCTGCCTGGGTCTTCACCGACAAGCTCGTCGCAAAGCCAGACCAGCTCATCAAGCGTCGCGGAAAGGCTGGCCTTCTCAAGCTCAACGCCGACTGGCCCGCCGCCAAGCAGTGGATCGCCGACCGCGCTGGCAAGCCCGTCCAGGTGCGTTTCTTCCCTCTTCTTCCGCTGTCACACCTGTCAAGCAGCCTCCGCGCTTCGGATGTCCCTATCCGCGGCTCCAGACCGTAGTCTGCCCATGCAAACGATATCGACAGCCCGTCCAGCGACCAAGCGAGCGGCTTCTGATACTGATACTGATCCGGATGGTACACTCGCCCGCCGATCATCCCCATCCGCTCCTTTTCTTCCTTCTTCTTCCCCGCTGCGGCAACCACCCCCCCTCCAGGTCGAGAAGACCACCGGCACGCTCAACAACTTCATCGTAGAGCCTTTCCAGCCCCACCCCGCCGACACAGAGTTCTATGTCTCCATCTACTCCGCTCGCGAGGGCGACTACATCCTCTTCACCCACGAGGGCGGCGTCGAGGTCGGCGACGTCGACGCAAAGGCCAAAAAACTTCTCATCCCCGTCGACGAAAATGCCTTCCCCTCCCGATCAGAAATCACCAACGTCCTCCTTGGCGGCATTTCCGACGCCAAGAAGGAGGTCATGACCGACTTCCTCATCCGACTCTACTCCGTCTACGTCGACCTCCACTTTGCCTACCTCGAAATCAACCCCCTCGTCTGTCTCGACTCGGGCGACATCTACTACCTCGACATGGCCGCAAAGCTCGACCAGACCGCCGACTTTATCTGCGGACCCAAGTGGTCCATCGCCCGCGATCCCACCGTCTTTGACGGCTCCAACCACGTCGTCTCCTCCGCCGTCACCACCGACCGCGGGCCCCCCATGTATTGGCCCGCCCCCTTTGGTCGCGACCTCACCAAGGAAGAGGGCTACATCTCCAAGCTCGACGCTGGCACCGGTGCCTCCCTCAAGCTTACCGTTCTTAACGCCGAAGGTCGCATCTGGACCATGGTCGCCGGTGGCGGCGCCTCTGTCGTCTACTCGTGCGTCGTCCCCTCCTTGATATTTCCGCCTTTGCCTTTTGCTTCCAGCTCGACCTTCTGACCTTTTTATTCATTTCATTTTTTTCTTTCGTTTCCGCCTCTCCTTTCGTCTTCTCTTCCTTTTTTTTCTCCCCCCACAGTGACGCCATCGCCGCTCACGGTTTCGCTCACGAGTTGGCCAACTACGGCGAGTACTCTGGAGCTCCCACCGAGGGCCAAACTTACGAGTACGCTAAGACTTTGCGTGAGTGCTTTCCTCGGGTTCGATCGATCGAGTTGACGACAGTGTTCGTCACGACGCGTTCCCCACCCTGACTCTCTCAACCGTGCCCTCACTATGATTCGCCAGTCGACCTCATGACCCGCGGCGACGTCAACCCCAAGGGCAAGCTCCTCATCATCGGCGGCGGTATCGCCAACTTCACCAACGTCGCCGCCACCTTCAAAGGCATCATCCGCGCTCTCAAGGAGTACCGCCAGGCGCTTATCAAGCACGGCGTCAAGATCTACGTCCGTCGCGCCGGTCCCAACTACCAGGAGGGTCTCCGCGCCATGCGTCTCCTCGGCGAGGACCTCGGCGTGCCTATCCACGTCTACGGTCCCGAGACGCACGTCACTGACATCGTCCCTCTCGCTCTCGGTCTCAAGACCGAGGACGAGATGCGATCGACGATGAACGGAAAGGACGGCTTGGCGCCCACTCCAAACGGCATGCAGAGCCCCGTCGCGCGCACTGGTGCTCCCACCCCCGCCCCCGAGCCCTCCACCGGCGCCGTCCTCGCCCAGGGTGACCGCGTCCAGCCGAACGACCAGATCGTCCACTTCGACTCGGCTCCCACGTCTGGCCCTCGCCCCGCCCACCTCCCCTTCGATGCCTACACCCGCGCCCTCGTTTACGGTCTTCAGCCTCGTGCCATCCAGGGCATGCTCGACTTTGACTTCTCCTGTGGAAGGTCCAACCCTTCCGTCGCCGCCATGATCTATCCCTTCGGCGGTCACCACATCCAAAAGTTCTACTGGGGCACCAAGGAGACCCTTCTGCCCGTCTATACTTCCGTCAAGGACGCCGTCGCCAAACACCCGGATGCCGACGTCGTCGTCAACTTTGCCTCCTCTCGCTCCGTCTTCCAGTCCACCAACGAAATTCTCGCCCTCCCTCAGATCCGGGCCATCGCCATCATCGCTGAAGGCGTGCCCGAGCGCCACGCCAGGCAGATCCTCTGGGACGCCAAGCGCGCTGGCGTGCTCATCATCGGCCCCGCCACCGTCGGCGGCATCAAGCCCGGCTGCTTCCGCATCGGCAACTCTGGCGGCATGATGGACAACATCCTCGCCTCCAAGCTCTACCGCCCTGGCTCCGTCGGCTACGTCTCCAAGTCCGGCGGCATGTCCAACGAACTGAACAACATCCTCTCCCTCACCACCAACGGTACCTACGAGGGTATCGCCATCGGCGGTGACCGCTACCCCGGCTCCACCTTCATCGACCACCTCCTCCGATACGAGATGGATCCCAACTGTAAGATGATGGTCCTCCTCGGCGAGGTCGGCGGCGTGGAGGAGTACCGCGTCATCGAGGCGGTCAAGAACGGCACCATCACCAAGCCCATCGTCGCTTGGGCCATCGGCACTTGTGCCAAGATGTTCACCACCGAGGTTCAGTTCGGTCACGCCGGCTCCATGGCCAACTCGGACCTCGAGACGGCCAGCGCCAAGAACTTGGCGATGAAGAACGCAGGCATCCACGTCCCCGACACCTTCGAGGACCTTCCCACTCTCTTGCGTCAGGTCTACAACGGTCTCGTCGCCGACGGCTCCATCCTCGTCCGCCCCGAGAGGCCGCCGCCGCAGATCCCCGTCGACTACAAGTGGGCTCAGGAGCTGGGTATGATCCGCAAGCCGGCCGCTTTCATTTCCACCATCTCTGACGAGCGCGGTGAAGAGCTCATGTACTCTGGCGTCAAGCTTTCCGAGGTCTTTGGCTCCGACATGGGCATTGGCGGCGTCATTTCCCTCCTCTGGTTCAAGCGCCTCTTGCCCGACTACGGCCGCAAGTTCCTCGAGATGGCCCTCATGCTCACCGCCGACCACGGTCCTGCTGTCTCTGGGTGAGTCGCTGCGGCAGCGCGCGTGTCATCATCTATTCTTCGAGCTAGACTTTGTGTCTCATCCATCTCCTTCTCACCCCACCCCCTCTCCCGGGCAGTGCCATGAACACGATCATCACGACTCGTGCCGGCAAGGACCTCATCTCTTCCCTCGTCTCTGGTCTCCTCACCATCGGTGACCGCTTCGGTGGCGCCCTCGACGGCGCCGCAAGAGAGTTCACCTACGCCGTCGACAAGGGCCTCTCCCCGCGCGAGTTTGTCGACGAGTGCCGCCGAAAGAACAAGCTCATCCCCGGTATCGGCCACAAGATCAAGTCGGTCACCAACCCGGATTTCCGTGTGACCGTCGTCAAGGAGTGAGTCGTGCTTTTCTCATCTCGGCGAGCCTCGCTCGCACGCTCACCGCTCCATTCTTTCCCATCCTCCTCCAGCTTTGTGCTGAAGAACTTCCCGCAGCACGCCATGCTTGACTATGCTCTCGGCGTCGAGAAGGTCACGACGGCCAAGAAGGACTCGCTCATTCTCAACGGTGAGCCTTCTTTTTGAAGTTGTTCTCCCCTTGTCCATTGACTCATCGATCCGCTCTCTTTCTTTCTCTCCGGCTCGTCTGCAGTCGACGGATGCATTGCCGTGTGCATGGTCGACCTCCTCCGCAATTCTGGCGCCTTCACTCGCGAGGAGGCGGACGAGTACATCAGCATGGGCATTCTTAACGCTCTCTTCGTCCTCGGAAGGTCTATCGGCTTTATCGGTGAGTGTCTCGCGCGCGTTCTCAGCATCGAGCGACAGAGATTTGACTCCCGCATTCTTCGTTTCGCTCGACAGGCCACCACATCGATCAGCGCCGTCTCAAGTCTGGCTTGTACCGACAGTGAGTATCCCGGCGTGAACGAGGCCCAAGACGTCTTTTTCCCATGCTCATTTCGATCACCTTGTCCTCCCCCTCGCACATAGCCCTGCCGACGACGTCTTCATCCAGATGTCCGAGCCTGCTCGTGTTCTCGCCAACCGCGCTCCCAAGTAGATGGAGTAGATGGACGATGCCGGCGTTTCCTCCGCTTTCGTGCTTCATTGTTTTTCCTCTTGTTTCTTTTCCATCTCCGCGTTCCTCTTTCGGGTGTTGGGCCGCTTCGGTTCGGGCGGACACTCTGTTTCTTTCCGACGGCTCTCGACTGTTCTGGTACCCCTCTCCCATCCTTATCCCCCCGTGTACCGTACCCCTCGGCTCCCATACTTCCTTCCATTGGACGGAGTCGGAAGCGGGACAAAATTAGCTAGCACGAATAATTCTCCCTGCCTACCGCACCGCGTCGTCTCGCAAATAGTTGGACGTGCGGCTAATAAGCATGTATATGGCGGAAGCGGGATAGGCAATGCAAGTGCGTGTTGTCTTCTGCGCGCGCTTGACGCGACGCGTATATGGGATTGATCGGTCGTCACGCGACGCGTAAATGGGTTCCTCGACGGTCGACGACGAGCCACCACCTTCCTTTCCTCCATCATTCCGTCCCAAGACGTCAAAGGAGACCAAGCCAACCTTTTCCACTCCCGGCCCTTTTATTTTCTTTCTTCGTGCTCATCATTAATTCTGCTTTCACTCGACTCTCGAGTCGACACGATCGACAGTTTTTCCTCGAACGGACACGGACACGGACACCGACGGACGAGCGCGCAAAAGCCAGCAAAGCCAGCAAAGCCATGGCAGGACTCATGTATGGTGGCGGTGACAGGGAAAAGCCGGAGCTTGAGATGGGTGAGTGATTGTGGAAGAGGGAAGGGTGTAGACGTTACGCAACGCAGTTTTGGGACGTTGGGCTTGAGCTGAGCGAAGGAACGATCGTTGTCGTTTTTTCTATCCTCCGTCTTTCTCTCTCTCTCTCCCGCTCGCACTTACCATTCTTGTGGTCTGACTCCCGGGATTGCAGACTCGGCGTCGGAGAACAGCTTCTGTTCTTTGTTCAGGTCTATGCCGCAGGTGAGTGGAACGACCGAGCGACAGGCCGAAGGAGTAGAGGCGCGCCTTGACGAATGATCCACCCGAACATCTCCCTTTCCTTCTCTACCTCCCTAGAAACCCGATGCGACGATCCGCCTTTTTGACCGAACAGACTTCTACACAGCCCACGGCTCCGACGCCTTCTTCGTCGCCGACACCGTCTTCCGCACCCACTCCGTCATCAAGTATCTTGGCTCGAGAGGCAAACCGGGAGCCAACGGCTCCCCCGGCGGCCTGCCTAGCTGCACTCTCAGTCACGCCGCCGCCAAGGCGTTTCTTCGAGAGGCCTTGACAGCCAAGCAGCTCAGGGTCGAGATTTGGGCCGGCGGCGGGAAGAGGAGCAATTCTTGGTCTTTGGCAAAGTCGGTGAGTTTGTGTTTCCTTCGGCCCATCTACGTGCTGGCCTGTCATTTCGCCTCAAGCCCTACTTTGCCAACTATTCCCCTCTGCCCCCCACCGTGCCCAGGCCTCGCCTGGCAATCTCCAAGACGTCGAAGACCTTCTTTTCGTCAACACCGACATCGTCTCCAGCCCCATCGTCCTCTCCCTCAAGCTCAGCGTCAAGGACAACCTTAAAACCGTCGGCGCATGCTTCGCCGATGCCACAAACAGGGAGCTCGGCGTGGCCGAGTACGTCGACAATGAGTTGTTTTCCAACACCGAGTCGCTCCTGATCCAATTGGGCGTCAAGGAATGCGTCCTCCCTGCCGACGACAAAGGCACAGACTACGATCTCAACAAGCTTCGCTCCGTCGTCGACCGGTGCGGAGTCATCATCACCGAACGCAAGCGCGCCGAGTTTACGCCAAAAACCATGGAGCAGGACATCAACCGATTGTTGAAAGAGTCCGCCTCGGGAACGGCCTTGCCCGAGTTCGACCTCAAGGTCGCCATGGGAGCCGCTCAGGCCCTCTTCTCCTACCTCTCTCTTCTCTCTGATGCTTCCAACCACGGCCAGTACATCCTTCGCCACCACGACCTCTCCCAGTATCTCCGCCTCGATTCTTCCGCCCTCCGCGCTCTCAACCTCTTCCTCCAGCCCAACGAGATGGGCGCCAACAAGAACATGAGCCTGTACGGATTGCTTAACAAGTGCAAAACTTCACAGGGGCAGAGGGCTTTGGCCGTTTGGCTCAAGCAGCCACTTGTGAATCTGCATGAGATCGGTGAGCACCAGGCCCGTCAGTGGCTTGATTGCCGGTGGCGTGCGCGTTCGTTTCACTGACTAGGGGGCGTTCGTTTCCGGGCCACAGAGAAGAGACAGGACCTCGTCGAGTTCTTCGTTGAAGACACCATGACTCGGCAACAGTTCCAGGTATGCCTTCCATCGTTCTATCTAACGGCCCGATGCCGTCTTTTCTCACGCCTTTCTCGCCCTCTGTCCCCAAGGCCGACCACCTGAAGATGATGCCGGACATGCATCGCATTTCCAAACGTTTCCAGAAAGGCGTCGCTAGCCTGGAGGACGTGGTGCGCGTGTATCAGGCCGTGATCAAACTTCCGGACATGATCCAGGCGTTCGCAGACGGAGAGTTCCCGAGCGACAAGCATCGGCGGCTCGTTCAGGACGTTTACGTCGAACCTATCAAGGTCAGTGAGAATGCGGTACTCGCGTGGCACTCGCGCGGCCTCCGGTTTTCCTTCTGAAGGCGCATATGCTTCTTCTCCCATGGACCGACTGTAGGGTCATCAACATTTGCTGAGCAAGCTGGTCGAAATGGTCGAAACGACGATCGACCTGGACGAGCTGGACAACCACAATTTTGTGATCAAACCCGACTTTGATCAGCGCCTCCAGAGCATCAAGGCACGCCTCAACGAGGTGCGCGACGCGCTCGACGAGGAACACTACGCGATCGGCAAAGCGCTCGGCTTGGACATTGAAAAGAAGCTCCACTTGGAGAACCACTCAGTACACGGGTACTGTTTCAGGGTGACGCGAAACGACATCGGCAAGCTGCGCGGTCATAAGGGCATCATCGAGTTGAGCACGCAAAAGGGAGGGCAGTATTTCACCACTCGGACGCTCAAGGACCTCGCTGAGGAACATGCCGACCTCACTCAACAGTACGAGAGCCAGCAGAGCGGCCTCGTCAAGGACGTCATCCGCATCGCTTGTGAGTGCGTTTGCCGCTCACCCAATCTATCTCATTTGAAGCTCATTACAACATGCTCTTCGACCCAACCTTCTTAGCTTCCTACTGCTCACCTCTGGAGACGCTGAACACTATCATCGCTCATCTGGACGTAGTCGTCAGGTGCGTCCCGTTAAATCTGACTTTTTCCCCGAGCCGGGCTGAAATTTTCCCAATTCTTCCCCTCTTTCCAGCTTCGCCCACGTCTCCGTCAACGCGCCGGTGCCTTACGTGAAGCCCACGCTCAAGCCGATGGGTTCTGGTGACCTGTGCATCAGGGAAGCCAGGCATCCTTGTCTGGAGGTGCAGGAGGACATGAACTTTATTGCCAACGACACGGAGTTGCTCAAGGGTCAGTCGATCAGTGGCGCGACCTGTCATTCGGCTGACTCTTCTACTGACCAATTCTTGCTCCCCGTCACAGGCGAAAGCGAATTCCTTCTCATCACGGGCCCCAACATGGGCGGAAAGTCGACGTACATTCGCCAGATCGGCGTCGTGGCGCTCATGGCGCAGACTGGCTGCTTCGTCCCCGCCTCCGAAGCACAGTTTCCCATTTTTGACTGCATCTTGGCGCGCGTCGGGGCCGGCGATAGTCAGCTCAAAGGCGTGTCGACCTTTATGGCCGAGATGCTCGAGACGGCAACCATATTGAAGGTTGGTGACCGTTCACGATGACGCCCTCCGTGTTCTCGGCTTATGGCCCGCTCTTGCCATTTACAGACCGCAACTAAGAATTCGCTGATCATCATCGACGAGCTCGGTCGCGGCACGTCGACCTACGACGGCTTTGGCCTTGCGTGGGCGATTTCCGAGTGAGTTCCACTGGCCGTCTCAGTGCTTCACGCTGAAGCTCACGTTCATCCCTCCACGCACACGCTTCGCACGCAGGTGGATCGTGACGCAGATCCGCTGCATGTGTCTCTTCGCGACGCACTTCCACGAGCTGACGGCGCTCGCGAATCAGCAGTCCACAGTCAAAAACTTGCATGTTGTCGCCCACGTCAGCCAGAAGGGCCAATCCAAGCAGGATCGCGACATCACCTTGCTTTACAAGGTCGAACCTGGTGAGTGGGAGATAGAACCGTCGACGCCCGACATTGTCCTTACCCTACGTTGGTTCGTCCTTCTTCCTTTGCAGGTGTAAGCGACCAGAGTTACGGAATCCACGTCGCCGAGCTGGCCAACTTTCCTGAGAGCGTCATCAAACTCGCCAAGCGCAAGGCTGAGGAGCTAGAGGAATTTGAATGTGGGTTCGACGCCACATATTTCCACACAACTGTTGAGACTGTCCCGCGCTTCCTTCCGGCTCACGCACGCAACCTCTTGTCTTCTAGCTACCGACCCTTCATCCGCAGGTCAGTCGAACAAGGTTTCAAAAGAGGCAGCAGAGGAAGGCACGGCATTGGTGGAAGCGTTCCTCCGCGAGTGGGCCGAGAGGTCGGCAGCGCTTGGTAAAGGAAAAGAGGGACTTGAGCAAGCGTCTCCCGAGGCGGAGATGGAGGAGCTGAGGCGGTGCGTGGAAGATTGGAGACCAAGGATCGAGGCGAACGAGTGGGCTAGGTCTGTGCTCGCAAATTATGCTTAAGGGACACGACACCGGCATTTGGCGTCCTCCATCTTCTCTATTTTCTGCATTCATTCTCACCCGTCGCTTCGCTACATGGCCTCCTCCGTCATACCACTCTTCGGTCTCATCTGTATTTTAGTGCGGCGAAGGATGCGTTGGGAAAGGTGCTGCAGTTCCGCTTCAGCGTCTGCGCCGAGAGCTGAGCAAGAGACCACGACAGGCTGTCAGCAGATTGTTTGCGCTGCGTGCTTCTTCTCTCGATGACTTACGGCATTTGTCTAGGCCCTTGGTGACGATGGCGACGGCCGAGCACGCCCAGGCCCGCCTAGTGTACCGACTGAGACGGCTCCTATCTGCCGTCGCGAGAAGACGGTCCACGAGACGAAACCATGGCAGGACGTCCATCTGACTTTCACGGCGGCCCGGGGGAACGCTAGCCAGCTGTTGCAGTATCCACGTAAGGATGGAGTGGCGGAGGATGAGGTCGGTGGCGACGTGCCGATCCCGAGCACCCTTGTACAATACCTGAGCGGATGTCGAGCGCGATGTCAGCACATTTGTCATCAGAGGATGCCAGTCGCGTCTTCAGAAACTTGCGCACCTCCCATATGAGCGTCTCCGTAGTCTGCTCTCCTCTTGAAGCTTCGTACAAACTAGCCAACAGGTCGAAGACATGTCGTCGCCCGAAGACTTTCCACTCCTGGTGATGCAGACGACACGGACGCGAGGTGAGCTATGTGAGTACCGCCACTGAAGGGCCAAATGGAGGACGAGACGTCAAATGATCGCACCTCTCGGCCCGTCAGACTGTCCCTGAGGTACTTCAGCATCCAAGCTCGCTCCTGCCTATGCTCGTCGGACGACGAATAAAGCATGTTGTAGAGAAGCGGCAAGTCGCTTGCGTCTACCAGCGGTCGTTGAAGGAGGAACCGACTGAGGTGCGGGAACATGAAATGGGAGGGGAACGCGATGGTGCGTACTGCATGGGCAATGAGCAACGTGGTGGTCGTCGGAAGTCGGGAAGGTCCAGTGGGGAGCGGCTCCGACAAACAGTTGCGGAGAGCATCGAGGACGAAAATGACTTGATCTCGCTCCTGGAACGGAACATCCTGTGTGTGCCATAGCGACAGTTGTCTTTAGGATCAACAGCGGTGGACGAAACAGGCGACCATCTGCTGAACTCACCTTCATCTCCGAGTACATTCGACTCAGGAGAGCCATGGCCAGTCTACGCATGCTTGGCCTCTTCGAGGACAAAGCGGCGATGGAAAGGCTGATCACATTGGTGCGCAGCAGAGACAGCCACTGCAAGCCGCTGAGCTTGGTCTCCTCCAGGGCCGCGGCGAGCAAGCTCAAGACAAATACGGGATCATAAAGTTTTCCCGCGCGATCATCAATCTCCTTGGGCGGTTCGGCAAGGTGCTGGATAGACCGCGACTGAGGAAAATCGAGACAGGTCGCGAAGACCCTGGAAGCATCCAAAGAAAGAACGACGTCGAATCCTTTCTGTGGCCGATGCGTAGGATCCGCGCTCCAATGCCGGACAACCGATGTGAATGAAGACCGCCGAACGACTTCGAACACTCGGAAGACGGATAGAAGCCCAAGATCGCTTTCTCCTAAGCTTGCCCGATAGAGGCGTAGGAGCTGCTCAATGACGTCAGGACGACAACATCCGGAGGGATCCTGCTGGACGAGCGTCCTGATCAGACCGACGAGCTCCCTTCGACGCCCATCTTCAGACGGCAAGTCGGCTAAAGTCTTTAATCGTGCGTGGGCCAGGATGTTCTGCAAGTGGCCAGAATGGCTTCCAGACTGGTGACGGCAAATTAGCTCAGTAGAACCTTAGAGTCATCCTATCAGTTTCTGCTCGTTCCCTCACCTTCAACGCAGTAGCGTCAACCAAGCGCGAGATCATGCTTATGACACTGGGGACGGCCAAGCGGTTCTTGATGCCAGCGACAACGACAGGTTCAACGAGATGTCGGCTTGGATAAACACCGTGTTCTTTCGCCCGCGCGATCATATTGCCTGAGAAAGAAACGCGGAGCGTGAGTAGGGCTCCTGAGTCCTGGGTTAACAAGTTCGACTCACCGAACGGAATAGCGGCATTGAGTAAAGTCTCTCCGTCCTCGTCGTCCTCCGAAAAGCGTCTGACTAGCCACGGTAGAGTGACCTCGATGAGCTGCGAAACCACACCGGAGTCGCTGTTTCCGAAAAGACCCAATGAGCGGATCGCAAATGTCACAAGTTCCGGAGTGAAGGCCTCTTCGGCCGTCAAAGACTGGAATAGTTTCGAGCCTTCGACGAGAGCTACGGCCGAGGCTGGTAGAAGCCGCTGCGCCTTGTCTAGACAAGCCAGGTAGAACGCGCCGACGCCCGACCGCTGGGCGAGGGCATAGCGTCCCACCAGGACATCCTCGAGACCGTCCTTCCACGCGCGGATGTCCACCTCGGAACTCGAACCACCGTCAGCCAAGGTGACATCAAGCAATGCATGGAGAGGTACGAGAAGGAGCGGTTTCTTGAGTAGGGTAGAGTTAGACATTAGCTTTTGGGCGAACTCGTGGCGATAGGCGCTAGAGCGATAGATGAGTTGAGCCAGGATCTCGACTTCCATTCCGGTGTGGTCGTCTTTGCAGAGTCGCGCAGACACGAAGTCCGCTGGCGGCGGGAGCGAAACGTCGGAGACGCAAGGAGTAGTTGATTCGACGGGTGCGTGCTGGAGAGGTGCAGCCTGTCGAGTGTTGGAAGCGAGCGTTGACGCCAGTACTTGGAGAACGGCGTGCCCAAGAAATCCTGCTTCCTCAGATTCACTCTCGAAGCGAGACCAAAGGTCTAGGATGCGCAGTAGACGCCAGGCGAACAAGGCTGAAGCGGCCGCACATCGTCGTTCCTGCGTGAGAATGGCGATGGCTGAGCGGACAAAAACGGCTGACGACTTGTGGAGCTGCCGCCAGAGCCCTTCGTCGGAGTCCAGGAACCGTCGACAAAGCTCTAAGAGCTCGTCGTCAACCATGAAAGGCAAAAGCGGACTTGCGAGGCCTAACGCCTAAGATTCAAAGGCAAGCAAACACTGTTAGTGAAGTGTGCGAGAGACTGGCGGAAACGAAGACATTTACCTCGTTAAGCCTTGCCACCTTTGCATCCTCGCCAAAATGGGAAAGAACAATATCGCAAGCGCGAGTCGCGATGGCACGAGCGCATGCCTGATCTGTTGAACTTTGGGGGTCGAGACATGCCTTTACGAGCTCGACGACGTCTGTCATAAGATTTGGAAACCATGCGTCGTGAGCGAAAAGCGGACAGTAACTCAGCCAGTTGTCTTTTGTCTTACCTTGTCGAACAGCAGAGGACTGATTGTTCTCGAACACCTGCAAGAGCATTGGCGATTCGAAAACTAGAGCCTTGAGGGCTGCAAGCTTGCCCGAGGGTGCGCTGCGGAGCGACTGGCCGATTGCAGCAAGGATGGTTCGCAAAGGCTTTTCGCCGTTCTCCCGTGTTTCCCCATGGGGAGCTGGCAGAGCTGCCCTCAGATGGTGAAGAAGCGCGCTGGTCCGGTGTATGCTCTCAATTGGCAGCGAGCCGCCTTTTGGATCTGATGGAACGCATGGTTGGCGCAGCGCAGCAAGCCGAGACTGGAGCAGTGATGCGTGTCGCTTGACGCAAACATCACCGTCCTCTACTGCAGTAAGCAGGCGAGAGGAGAGTGTCTCAGCACCCCGCAAGCCTTGTGACGTCGGCGAGGCAGTGGCAATATCGAAGACGATTTGCCCAATGAAAGAAACGATTGCTGCAGTCTGGTCGGAAGACTCAAAAAGGGACTTGGATACGCGAATGGACAGTTGCTCCAGGAGCGTGAAAAGAAGTGGACTGGCGACGAGAGATGGGTGTTCCGCCAAAGACGACCGTTCGGCCTCACCGCGCTCGGTGGAATCATTTGGCGACGTGAGCGTTTGTCTCGCCAACTCGACGTATCGGTACGGCGTTTTGAGGCATCGGAGCATGCAGTCATCGAAAAAGTCCAGCACGTAGCCTAGTTCTCCCGACACCGCAAAAGGAAGCGAGGCAGCGCCATCCGTTCGAGCTGGAGCGGCACTCCCTTCTGCCGTCCGCGAAAGGGGAATCGAGCTCAAGGCGGAGACCCATATGCCGAGTTCTGTAGGATGGTGCTCGAAGAGTACTGATGAGCCAAGGGTGCGCTGAAAGAGGACCTCGCAAGTCTGTCGCACAGGCTGCAACTTTGTCGAGGCGTACATAGAGAGGAGGAGATACAAATAGCTCCGGGAGCCTAGGGTAAAGACGAAAGGGAACCCGAATTCAGCAAGTGTGAACGAATGCGCACGGCCAGAAGGAAAAGCAAAAGAAAAGCTCACCGGCTTTGTTTGACCACGCAAAGTCCGGAGTGATCGCCAACAGCCGAAGGACGTGAAGCTGCGAAATGGCCTCGATGCCCGTGACGTGCGGCCTCATAAAAGGTTTCACGATGAGCTTGCCAATGTCGAACCGGCTCTCGAGTGCAAGCGCCGGCAGAGTAAGGTGATATAGCCATAGCATGCGAAGGAATGCCTCGGTGAGAAAGACTTCCTGGGCGATGGCCGATTCTTCCACCCCGCTTTCACCTTGCCTCTGCGACATGGCCGGCTGGGACTGCTTCGCCCCCGCCGCAGGCCTCGTGTCGACGGCCGGTGCCTGCTGCTGCTGCTGCTGCGTGGAGATGATGACGTGCATATCCGGCACCCTCTTCCTCATGTCCACTTCCAAGGCCTGGACGCACTTTGCCCAAGCACCGTCCTCGACACTCTCTTCCAGCTCTCTCGAAGCCGTCCAAAACGCTTCGCGGACCACACGCCACTTCTCCAGACACTTGTTCAGCACACCCGCGGTCATGTGGCGCACAAGGCCGCCAGCTTGGAGGCCTCGGGTGAGGAACACTTTGGTGAGCGTGGACGGGAGGATGTTGTTAAGCACGACCGCTGTCGGCGGAGGGTTCGAGTGAAAGGTGCCAGTAGCGGGAGAAATAAAGGAAGGAACGGGAGCCGATATGATTTTGCTAATGAAGACGACGTTAGCCACCCACTTGGAGGACAAGCGCGGTTCCAGAGTGAGTCCCGACGGTTGCCAGTAGCTATAGATATAGAGAAGGTCTGACGTCAGCATCGGAACCAGTGCAGCGTTAAATGTGATCGGAAGGTGGAGCTCACCCGGCCACGAGCTCGGGACAGGTGCCCATTATCCTGAGAGCAAGCTCCTGCTGCTTTGGATCGTCGGTGACTTTCAGCATCCGAAGAAGACTGGCCAACGACCTGTTATGAATTTTGGGCCCCTTTGCACCCTTTTGAAAGTCATCTGTCCCTTCTTCCGACTGTTCTACAGCGCCTGCGGCAAACGCCGACTGGTCCGGGGCCTGCCGAGGATACCAACCGCGGTCAGCGTAGCAGATTCCAAAGCCCCGGTGAGTCGTGATGGCGAGAAGAAAGTGATGCGCGATGTCGGCTGGAGAGGGGCCCTCGTTTCCGTCCACGGCGGTAGACGGGTCGTCGCGAGTGTACAATTTAACGATCTTCGGTGGCAAAAAAACGAATAAGAATGGCTTCTGACTCGGAAGATGAGAGTAAAGGTAGATGTGATGTGGCCGACGACTCACCTGTTCCAGCACCCATTCATTGAACAAGCCGACTTTGACATTCCTGGGTATCTTGTCGTCGCCAAAAAGGTCGTCGAAGAAGACCTTCAAAACGTACTGAATGACCTCGTACGGGTCGGCGACTAGTCCTCGAAAAATGGACGAGAGCAAGTCTTTGATTCCGATGAAAGCGATCTTAAGCGACGAAGACGACCTTTGGGTGAGAAACGAAAGAAGAAAAAGAATGTAGAGGGTGCGAATGTCTGCGAAAGAAAAGCCAAACGGTCCGCTTAGCGAAGACGAGGAGGGGCTCCGGAAGGGGAACAGAGCATAAAAATCACATACCCGGCTTCGCAAGTGCATGGACCGCCTCGGTGCTGTTACCTTTGCGTCGCATGGTAAGCAGCTTGGGCAAGTTCTGAAAAAAAAGAATGGACAACGCAAAGTAAAGCACGACGACGGCGTCAGGGCATGCACGTGTGCCCTCGTCTTGCGACGACACATCCGCATACCTACCTTTGCGCTCCATTGGAAGCTATCAAACACCCTGCGGGCGGCTACGCCAGCTCCAAAAGCGGTTATAGATTTGAGTAGTCTCAGAGACGCAATGACCATGTCGGTGCGGGTGCCGGCGAGGTGGCTTTGCAGCTGCCGAAGGAGAGCTTCGGCCGGGTCTAGGATGCGGTTGATGATTGCCATGCCATCGGCGTGAGTGAAGAAGTGCGCGGAAAGGTGGTCGAGCATAATGGAAAGCGTAGTAAGAGAGAGAGGGGCAAGCGCGGGGACGTTGCTCTGTCGACGGGCAAAACACCGCCGCACGACTTTCAGTTTCTATCGCTGGGCGACTGAACGAAGACGGGCCTCGGAGCTCACCGTCACCGCGACTTGCCAAGCGCGGAATATCTCATCGGCCGTCGCCGAAAACCTAACGTAGTCGATGACGAGCAGCAGACGAGAATCATTCGGCGCAATGCTCTCCCCATGTCGGAGAGTAAGCTGATTGCGAAGCCGAGTGAAAGCTGAACCAAGGCGGAACGGGCGACGAGGCATAAAGCAGAAGGGCGGTCAGTGGAGCACTTTGTCCCGTCTGACATAGCTCGTAATGAGACAGGGCGAGGAGCAAGATATGAACTCTGGAACACTCACCTTCCTTGAGTGAGTCAGCGCTCCGGCTCGACAGGGCATTTCTAACCTGCTGGCCATTCACGAAGGCGGGAGTAGCAGGAGTCGCTGGCGCCTTCTTCGACACTCCTGCATTTTGATCTTCTTCCGTCCTCTTTCTCTTCTTTCCTTGTGCCTCCGCATTCCCGGCTTCTGGCGCCATGCCTACTAGCTGACCGACAGGAAAGAGGTACTGAAGAAATGACGAAGCGACTTTCGCGAAGGAAGTTGGACGACGAAATGCTGCGGCAAGGCCGTGCATGCAACGGAGGCCGATCAAGTCGAGGTTAGGTCACGACGTCCACAACCCACAAAAGGCCCTACCAATCAAGACAGCTCAGCTCTTGCTTTCTCCAAGCAGGCAACGACGGTACAGAGCCTCTGTCTTAAAGTCTGGAAGCTTACAATGGATCAAGAGCAGGTGGGCGAATTGAAGCGCGAGACGAGGTCAGTGCTGAGCGAATACCTGCGCCTGCTGGCCACCAGCGAGCTCCCGTTCACGAAATCGTGCCTCGTCGCCTGTCCTCTCCGACACCGTCTGCTTTCTTCTCTCTCAAGGGTGCGACCAGACGCCAAGACACAGCGATACGACCGCCAACTGCGCCTGTGGGCGTCTTCGGGCCAATCAGCGCTTGAGAATGCCCACATTCTTGTTCTGAACGGCACCTCCACTGCCACCTCCACGCTCAAGAACTTGGTCCTGCCCGGCATCGGCTCTTTCACAGTCCTCGATCCTGAAAAAGTCCGGGAGGAGGATGTTGGAAACAACTTTTTCCTACAGGAGGAGGACATAGGCAAGTCGAGGGCGCAAGCTGTCGTCCCGCTTCTCATGGAGCTCAACGATCGCGTCATGGGAGAGGCGGTGGAGGGGGTGAGTCGACAGGTCGCGCATGAAGGTGAACAAGTATGATTTCCCGGCCTTGGCCTCACAAAGCTGTTCCTTGCCACCTTGAAAAAAGGACCCGGTTGATCTTCTCAAGAGCTCTCCCGACTTTTTTACCCGCTTCTCTCTCGTTATCGCTGTTGGCGTCCCCGACACGGTGGCCTTACCCCTCTCCGACTTGTGCTGGGAGCGTGACATTCCGCTCATGCTTCTGAAGAGTGCCGGGTTTCTGGGGGAGGTCAGGATACAGGCGAGGGAGCATCTGAGTGAGTCTGTGTCTGTGTTTTTGGAAGGCGTTCCCTGTCTCGAAGTAGTCGGCCACTGGACGCCGTTCGATCTGAACGTGGTCTTTTACCTTTTTTACCCAGTCGTGGAGACCCACCCAGAAAACGTCATCGAACTCCGCTTAGACCGTCCCTTTCCAGAGCTGCTCAAATATGTTCGCTCCTTCGATTTTGACACGGACGACATGATGGAGCACGGCCACATCCCTTACGTCGTCATTCTTGTCAAGTACCTCGAGGAATGGAAGGGCACTGTGAGGGCGGACGTGTAGACTAGCTCCACACGAGCCACTGATTTCACCCTTGCGCTCCCACTGGCCCGCTGACATTGATTTTCTTTCTTCCGTTCCCGCAGCACGACGGCAAGCTGCCGAGCACATACGCGGAGAAGAACGAGTTCAAGCAGATGATTCTTGCCGGCAAGCGAAACGCCGATGAGGAGAATTTTGACGAGGCACTCGCTCATGTCTGGAGGGCTTGCATGCCCACAAAGGTGGGCTCTCTCATGTGACTCGATCATCTCGCACGTTACTAAAGCTCCGTGCCTGGATCCTCAGGTACCGTCAGATATTGAAAACTTGTTCGACGACGCGGCGTGCGAGAATGTATCTGCCTCGGTGCGTCACGTGTGCCTATCGTTTGAATGACCGTCGACGCTCACAGTGCTTCATTCATTTGCGGACCCCATCGACTGCCTTTTCTTTCCTTGCCGGGGACCAGTCACCTAACTTTTGGCTTCTCCTTCGAGCCGTCCGGGACTTTGTTCGCTCTCCGGACGGTGGCGGTGTTCTCCCCCTTCCGGGGTCCTTGCCAGACATGAAGTCCACCTCATCAGGCTACGTCTTGATGCAGCATGTCTATCGCACAAAGGCCAAGGCCGACCTGGCAGGAGTGACGAGGTACCTCGCCAAGGTGCTCGAGGGCGTGGGGCTTGCCGTAGGAAGAATACCTCCGGAAGAGGTGGAGACATTCGTCAAGCATGCAGGCTATCTCAAGGTCATACGCGGGAGGAGTTTGAGGCAGGAGAGGGAGCATCCAAAGAAGGAAGTCCTTGCCGACCTAGCCAGTCTCGACGTTGGCATCGAATCCGGATTTGCGGACCCGAGGGCTCCCCTCGTTTATCACCTCGCTTTTCTCGCCGGGGAGCGCTTTTTTGGCTCTTACGGACGATATCCAGGCGCGCCTTTGAAGAAAGATGAGGACAAGGAGAAGACGGAGGGGCCGAACGGGGAGAAGGTCCTTGAGGCTGCGGAAGAGGACTGGGAGACGGATGTCCAGAGACTGGTAACCACCGCGGACGAGCTGTGGAAGGAACTTGGTATCCCGCAGGCGAGCGAGAACAAAGGAATTCAGAACGCGTTGCGAGAAATGTGAGTCTAGTCGTGGACCTGCGTTGGCGGCTTTTTGGCGGCTCCTTTCACATATTCGTCGTTCCTGACTCTCTCCCCCGTGTCCCTGCAGCGCCCGTTCCGGTTACACCGACTTGCCCAACACGGCTGCGCTCTTGGGAGGCCTGGCGAGCCAAGAAGCGATCAAGCTCGTGACCAAGCAGTATGTAACCGTAGACCACACGGTCGTCTGGGACGGCACCCGCGCCGCCACAGCCGTAGTGGCACTCTGACCGCGGTGTAGCTAGTACGGCGCGTGCTGAGAACTGGTGACGCAAAACGCGGTCGGCAAGGGTCATGGACGGCAGACGGTCGTAAGAAGAAGACGGCGGTCCTAGACTTTTGAATTGCGTCGAACGAGGACACGAACGATCGAGAAGAGCGAAAACACGCCAAATACATGAAGATACGGATGCAGTGACACGCAAAAGCATGGTGCTAGGCTTGCCTGGGTCAGTTGAGAACATCCTGGAGAAGACCATGGCGTTCACCATCAGTTGCAGTGCTGCGGCAATTCACCAGCGGCGACCCGACCAGGCCTCCGAGCCATTTCGTCATTCATCATTCAGCAAGGTGTGCTGCGGCAATTAACCGCGCTGGCTGTGCCTTGGTCGCGCATTACCGCCATTATCGCAGCAACCGGTTACACCCCTGTGCCGTCACGACCTCCCCGTAGACGACCAAGTGCCCTTGCACTGTTCGTCCTCTTGCTCCTCCTACTCCTCGTCTCCTTTGCATTTTGCGCCCAAAAGGGTTGGTTCGATTCATGGCTGTCGACTTTTCGCTCTTTGGCGGCGCAGAGGAGCTGCCGCCCGCCGACTATCGCTTTCATAAGCCTCATGACGCCGTGCGCGCCACGCCCTCTGCCGAGGAAGCCTCTCCCAGCTCGTCCGCTTCTTCTTCCTCCATCTCCAGCTCTCCTCCCTCTCTCTCCGGCTCCACTCCACCGTCGTCCGTTGGCGATGAAATAGGTGAAGACGGTGGCTCCGCCTCCGCCTCTGACACGAGCGTGCACCCAATGGCGCCCAAAGTCCGGGATGTGCCTCAGGACCCGAACGACTTTTTGTGGTTGATGACGGAGGAGCCACACCGGAGCAGGAGAAGAGCCATATTGAAAGCTCATCCAGAGGTGAGTTGGGATTATGCACAGAGAGTCCGCCTCGGTCCGTCGGCCAGGGCAAGGGCGCGCCAACAATGCTCTCCGTCCTTCGGGCACCGGCTCAGGCAGCTGACTCGCACCGAGTTGACCTCTCTTTTTCTAATTCCAGGTAACCAAGCTCATGGGCCACGAACCCCTGACGAAATACATCATCCTTGGCGTCGTTCTCCTCCAGATCTCAGTGGCCTACGCACTCCGAAACACCCACCCCCTCTCCGCTCTTTTCATTATCACCTCGTATGTCGTGGGCGGCACAGCCAACCAGAATGTTTTCCTTGCCATCCACGAGATCACCCACAACCTCGCCTTCCAGGGCATTAAGGCGAACAAGCTGTTTGCCATCCTCGTCAACGCGCCCATCGGGATCCCTTACGCGATGACGTTCAAGGTATGCTAGGGCATCCGTGGGGAATCGCCGAAGCAAAGACCGTCTCATCGGTTTCTGTTTCTCCTCTCGCTACCGTTTCCAGCCTTATCACATTGAGCATCACAAATTCCTCGGCGAAGACGGCATGGACACCGACTTACCGACAAAGTTTGAGCTCGTGTGCTTGAAGAACGTCTTGGGCAAGGCTTTCTTTGCGTGAGTTCTCGGTATTAGAAAGTCCACCGCAGAACAGCGCCTTTCTGACCAGCACCCATTTTGACCTTTGCTCTGTCCAGAACCTTTCAAATCTTCTTCTACGCCGTCCGACCAGGCTTCGTGCGCGTCCAAAAGCTCACGGTATGGCACCTGATTAACTTTTCCTTCCAGCTCTTCTTCGACTACCTCCTAGTTCATTTCGTCGGTTGGAACGCCTTTGCCTACCTGGTCATGAGCTCCTTCATGGCGGGCAGCCTTCACCCTTGCGCCGCGCACTTCATCGCCGAGCATTACATGTTCGGGGGCGTCGAGCAAGAGACTTGGAGCTATTATGGTCCACTCAACATCTTGGCGTACAACGTGAGTGCGGTGAAGGCGATCCCTCGCAAGGAACGTGCTTCGCACATGCTCATCATCGTGCTAATATGATTGTTTCATCGGCGCCGCCCGTACAGGTCGGGTATCACAACGAACACCACGATTTCCCGTCCATTCCCTGGACGCGCCTCCCAGCTCTCCGCAAGATGGCCAAAGAGTTCTACGATCCGCTCCCTTCCCACTCCTCCTGGCCCATGGTCACCGTCAGGTTCATCTTCGGCGACGACTCGGGATTGTTCGCGAGGATCAAGAGAGCACCCAAGTCTAGCAAGTGTGGCTGAATGAAGGAAGACGAGAGCGAAGGAAGCGAGACGAGATTCACAAATGTGAGCAACTATTCGGTGCCCACCATTCAGCGCTGCGCACGAGGATACGATCCATCGTGCCGAGGTCGACGAGGGAGGTGGACCAGGCGTGATGGCGCGTTGGTGCGAGCTAGGGTGTACGTGCATACCCTCGATTCCGTCGGAAGGCATCCGAGCGGATGGAGTCGTACATACATATCAAGGAGGAAGACCATCCTGCGATTTTTCGTCCCTTTCCTCTGGTCTATTTGGATATGGTACATGAGGTTCAGATGCGTTCCCAGGCACCTAGAGGCTGTGAATGGCCTAGGTTTGAATTCAGAACACGCCTCGTCAATGCACCTCCTCATCAGTTCCATTCCTTCCTCCTCGCTCATGTCCGGTCGGTGATACCGGTCCATCGTACTGAGCGCAAAGTAAGTGCCGTAGCCTGCGCGGCGAAGGGACGTTCGCCATCGTGCCGTTTCGTCGCGTCCCATGTTCCTTTGGGCTATAGCATTCCGTGAGGATCCGGCCGTGCCCGATCCTGGCCCTCTTTGCGACAACCTAGCGTCGTCGTGTCCAAGCCTTTAGGAGCTCAAGATTTGATTTCAGGGTCATGAAAAAAATCGATTGTTTTGCCAAGTGGCGACCACACCGAAGGGCCCTTCTGCGAGCCCTTTCAAGATGGAATGCTATCCAAGCTGCAAACGTCTGAGGTAAGCCCACACCGCGGAACCCGGCTTAGAGATTCACGCCGTCATTTTCCCTTTTCATTCAGCAGGGCCGTTTCCGTTACGCTCGGTGCATTCTATCCCACCCTTGCCTTTCTTCGGTCAAGCCCTTCAGTACGCACTGGCCAGGCCTCGCTTCTGATTTGCATTTCTCCGCACCCTCATCATGGTCACCGGTATTTCGAACAGCCGACACATGGAATCAGGTCCCTGTCCCCGACTTGCCTGCTCCTTGCTTTGAATCGACTTCCGGTGGACCTCCATTCCGTCCTCCGTCCCTCGCTCGTGATCCAACCTGAGTAGGGAAGTCCTTCCTGACACGAGGGCGGAAAGGCCTGCGGCCTGCGTATTGCAATTGAAGTATGGGCGGGGTTGAATCTCTTGCAGACGACTTGAATGGGAACGGGGTGTTGTAAGCAGTAAGAGTAGCCTTGTTGCTACGATCTGCTGAGGCTAAGCCTTTGTTCTAAAGATTTGTTCAACTTTGTTGAACTTTCTCTTTTTTAGTCTGTCTCATGAGAAGGAGTTGTATGTGTATGACTCAAAACGCAGAAGGGGGAAGGCGCGCGCGAAATGAAAAATAAAATTTCCAAAAATAAAATAACCATGGACTCCTGTGAGATGCGATGAAGGGAAAGGGAAAAGAGTAAGAAAATGAAACCATGCCCTCCAACCACGGTGCCCTGTCCAGAAAAGATAGGAAGGGCTCAAGCTCAAAACCAAAAAGGCCCCCTATCTACCTCTATCTTACTCTGTTCTTCATCTGCGGCCATAGGACCTTGAAAGCACTGCATCCCATCAGATCTGCAAAGTTAAGCAAGGTTCGGCAGCCGCCGAGACAGAGGTGTTTGGTCGTGCTCACTGCGACCATCTCGCGGTGAGTCGTGAGCAACACCGGCTCGCTATCCGATGACTTACGGACTTGCCTCCTGTGGACGTCGCCTCTCCGGTTGGGAAACGAGGACGTCTCCATGATGTGGCTCGATAACATCCCGGGCTCCTTCGCTCGCATTCGCGTCCTCCGCTGTCAAGGTCCATGAACCTGAGGAGGCCAAGAAAGCGCCGAAGCCGGTCGCGCGCTCGTCGGCCGTCGCCTCCGCGAAGCTGGACGAGGCGAACGGTCGTGCGGGTCCGCCCATCGAGAGCTGGACAGCCATGTGTCCGCTCTGGGCGTAGATGAGACTGCCTACGAAGGTCGAAACGAAAAGCCAGCAGTCACGAGAAAGGCGACAACGTGTGGAGAGCAGTTAAAGGCGAGGTAGACAGGCCCTGGCGTCCGAGAGCACTAGGCGACATAGTCTGGTGGCTATCTGGTCCAGGCGGGCGCGTTTGAGCCGGAAGGAAAACGTTGAGCCGGAAGGGGAACGTAGGTGAGCTATCCTCGTACTCGAACAGTCCATAGGAATGAAAACCTCGATCCGAGGTCAGCGCAGGTAATCGCGCCGCAACGTCTCCGACAGGCCGATCGACACCGGAGACTCGGCTCCTCCAGAAGGATTGGAAGAAAAGCGACGCCGGTTTTAGGCACCCTCTGCCTGAGTCACATCACTTTACTGTACCATTACGTAACCCAGGTGGACGCGGTGTAGCGGGCGATGATCTGCTAGAAATCCGACTTCCTCCTCTGTTCTCGTCGACGCTGTCATCGTCCTTCTCGCAGCGACCAAAAAGCGCATGTTGCGGCAGCCGTTGCCGGACAGGACAGGGCCGCGTGCGCATGTGTTCCGAAATTCCGTCGGCGAACCGAATGACAAAGACACGAAGCCGCTAATGGCGATGGAATGAAGAAAAGAAAATACATTTTGACATCTGGCCTGGACGCGAGTGAGGTGACCACGCATGACCACGCCCGCTCGTTTGGCACCTCACGACCGCTCGACAGTGTAGACCGTGTCCATGCGGACGCCGCCCGGGCCATGGCCGCCGCTGTCGGCTCTGCCGTACTGGCTTTCGGGCGTGTTGTTGAACGGGTGCGTCGAGGGCATGGAGCGCAGCGATTCGGGGTCGTCCCTGCGGCCGTAGAACCCGTCGTCCTCGGACACCTTGGAGACCGTGGGGCCACCCGCGGTGGAGGCGCCCGTGGCCGGGCTCAGGCGAGTCGGTTCGGTGGCAAAATCGTCGAGCCTGAATGATCCCTGGGGCGGGTCGGCTCGACGCTGGCGAGAGTGGGCAGGGTAGCCCGCGCCTCTGGTGACCTTTGTGTGCTCCGCCGCACTGAAGCCGAGAGAGGCCGTGCCGCCGAGGATGGTCGGGTCGGCGTCCCTGCCACGCAGATGGAGCACCAGGCGCGAGCCCTGGAGATGGGAGAGCGAAGAGAAGAAGATGGTCAGGCAACGATCGATGGGCAAGCGCGCGAAGTGGCAGAGCCTGACCATGATCGAGCTCATTACGACGCCGAACGTGCTGTTGATGCCTTGGATATTAGCGTCGCTCTGAAGCAAAAACGCGGCGCTGAACAACCGGGATGAAAGGGCGGAGCGAGGAAGTGTTCGTCAAGGCGCCGTCCCCAACTTGAGACGTGCACGGGAACTTACGAGAGCAGGTTTGTGGCGAACACGGTGACGAAAGCGAGGACGCCATCGCGACTGGTGGATACAGGCGGAGGCGACGCATGAATGCAGTCCAGAACGATGACGCTGGGCGTGGCAGCCTGACTGACTCACAGGATCAAGTTGAGCAAAGACGTCGTGCCGCCGACCGTTCGGTAATGATGGACGCGAATGATCTGCAGGATGAGCAGCGTCGTGTCGACGATCAGAGGCGGAACGTAGCTGACGGAAGAAGAGCAAGGTCAGCCCCGCGTCCGTCCAGCAAAGGGCAGCGTCGCGAACCGACTCACTAGAAACGCGAGAAGAGCGTCGGCGACCCGGCGAGGCAGAGGCCCAGGCCGGGGACGGGCACGCGCACGAACTGTGTCGCGGTGGCGATTTGGACGGCTATCTCGGCGACAACAAGGACGCCAAGCACGCCGGCAACACGTCTATTCCGATCATAGATCGCTGTAGGAGGGGGAGGACGCGAGGGAACTTGGGTCGGGAAACGTTCAAGCGGGGGGCGACGGCAGACGGCGTGCTTACCGTACACGCGAATGCAGAGGATCAGCTGGCAGATGCACTGCATGAAGATGGTACTGCGAGCGCAAGTGAGGACGCGCCAAGTCAGTCCAGTCATCAGAGCCATCTCGTTCGAGAGGAAGCCAGGTCGGCAAGCTCACGCCAATGGCTCGAAGAGGTAGAACCTCTGGCAGGTGTCCGCGGGCCAGTCGAGGAAAAAGGCGAGGTTGAGGACGATGACTTCGGCCAAGGCGACGTATCTGCCAGGGTAGAAAGTGTCCGGATGAGCTCGACATCTCGACGTCGCCGTCGCGCGAAAATCGTCCTCACCGGTTGATGAAGTAGAGCACTTTGACTACACGTGGGGCGAAAGGGGGCGTGTAAGACGGCTGCATGTACGTCCCTGTAACATCTGCAGCGACGGCCGGCACGGCTGTGGGCGATGGACGGAGCCTGGGAAACAGCCTCACCCAGCGACCACTGCGACTTCCACACGCGCTGGTACTCCATGTTGAGCGTGGTCAGGACTGCGAAAGAGAAGCGGACCTCAACGTGGGCGTCGGATGGATTTAGGTCTCGTTCGTCAGGACGACGTCGTCCGGCTCACTTTCCCATACGTGCACCGCCAGGGTGCAAGCGACGTAGATTTTGGCAGAGGCAATGACCGCGTAGGGGTCGAGTGCCATCGTGGAGAACCGAAAAAGGAAGAGAGACTCTGGGACGAGGACTACGTACTGCGCGAGGAGGGCGCGGGCGGGTTTGGGGTTTGTAGGAAGGTGCGGAAAGAACGTCGCCGAGGCGGCTTCTTATGCTCGTCGTCGGGTCGAGCAGAGGCGTCCCTTCTTATCCTCAGCCTCGAGGTCGAAGCAGTCCGCCGACCCCGCTTCGCCTTGCTCGTTCCCATCGTCCCCTCTTGGCCGAACTGGCGGCAGAGGAAGAGCGTTGGGGCCTCTCTTTCGCCTCTCCATCTTCCACAGCCACCCCATCGCCTTCCATCTCTTTTCCCCAGCCGCTGTCTTCGTCTCCCGTCGCCGGCCTGCAGGAGTACGGTGAGCTATCTTCGCCATTCCTTCCTTTCCGCCCCTTCCCACTGGACCGAGTGGAGCGGCGCTTGCATATTCCCACCCGCCCTCACCTCCGGCCGCCATGGCGATGTGCACTATGATTCGCTGACCTATGTGCGCTAGATGACGGCACTATGATGGAACAAATTGCAGCAAAAAGGAGGTGAAAGCGAGATGCATACGTACTAAACCACTATTCGGCACTGCGGTAGCTTACTGTATGTTCACGAGAAAGTGCACTAGCGTGGTCTTCGTACACACGTTGTTTGTTTTCTTTTCCCGACCTCGTTCGTAGCTTCATACGGCAGAAAGATGCATTAACGGGCGTGGGAAACGTACGCAAAGCGAGAGCTACATCCACCGGGGATGGTCACGTGACGTAGCCTCGCATGGCTCACTCATCTCCGGCCCGCCGGCTTTAACGGCAGCTCCGCGTGCCTGAATTGAATCGATCGTGCTACTCCGCGGGTCGACATGACGGCGTCCCACCCTCCACGGCGTCCCACCCTCCTGCGCCCGTCCAGGTCGGCCGCACTCGAGAAAAAGCGAGCGAGCGGCACTTGTCGCCCTACCAGCGGAGAGATCCGGGTCGGGCAGAAGGGCAGCAAAGAGGTCGTCGCCGCGTCCATTGCACACCAAGCAGGCGTCAGTATGTACAGTACGTACAGTGAGTAACGTAAGCAGGCAGGCAGCCGACGCGAGCGAGCGCTTGGGCAGGGCAGGCCCAGACGGGCGGAAGAACGCTAAGCCGGACAGGCCGAGCCGCGGCGTCGCCCGCCCTCTGGCTCTATCGCTTCCATCCCCCGACGAGCGTCAGGATATCATAAAGCGAGCGTGGAGAGACGCAAGTCAGAATCCTATTGGTCTACCATCATCGAAGACCTCGTCACCTCCACCGGCTCGGTCTGCGAATAAGGTATTGGACGTCCCGCTCCCGTTCCTCTCCCACCTCGATCAACCCGCCATGACGTCCCAGTTCGCCCAGCTCCGCGCAGTCCTCAACGCGTCGCTCGACGCCTTTGAGGTAAGCCAGCCAGCGCAACCAGCGTAGGCGAACGAACGACTCGTCGGCGCTATTCTCGCACCATCACCTGACCATTGCGCTCTTCGCTTGCTCTGCCCCCCGCTCGGCAGGACGAGTTCAACAAGGAGAAGCTGCCCCCTCTCAACCTCGACGACCCGGGCCTCCATGTAAGGCTTGGCTTCGCCGGCGCCAAATTCGCCGCCGGTGCCGATGGCTCACGTTACACCTCGCCCACCCTTCTCTCTTAGGCCTTCGAGGATCCCACTTATCTGCCCTCGCCCCGCCTCTGGGAGAGCCGCCGCTTGCTCATCAGCTCCCTAGGCATGATGCGCGCCCTCGTCTCGTGCGGCGTCGACCGCGCGTTCGAGCTCGTCTACCAGCCCTGCGAGACCGCCGCCGTCGAGGTCGTCGTCAACGCGAACGTCGCCTCCATCCTCGCCGCTGACGACGTCGATCCCAACGTCGGACTCCATAAGGACGAGCTCGGCAAGCGCGCGGGCCTCCAGCCTGACAAGCTTGGTGAGCGTGCCGGGGCCTCCGGGATGAGGTGCACCAGATGGGCCGGCTGCTCGATCGTTCGAGCTGGTTCGATTGACGGTCGCTCGTCCCGCCTCGATATGTCCTCCAGCTCGAGTCCTCCGCCTACTCGCCGCCCATCGTGAGTAGTCAACTCGTCCCGTCTCTCCGTCTCGCCCTGTCTGTCTAGCTGGTTACCCGTCGTCTCACCGCTGCCATCCAATCTCTCCAGACGTCTTCCGCGAGACGGCCCCGAACACGTTCGCGAATAACCGACTCTCAGTGCTGTTTAAGACCGGCACCCCCGCCTGGCACCTCGCACGTCCCCTGTGAGTGTCCGACGCGCTCCTTTCTCGCTCTTTGACGCTGTCTCCTCACCAGGCTCGCCACTCATCTTCCAGGTGCCGGTACAACACCCCCGCATCTTCCAAGCTCTGGGAAGTCCTCAGCGATAAGGAATGGGGCCCTTCCTTTGACGTGGACAAGACGGCGTTCAACAAGAGGTGAGCCTCGTGTTTTCGACCGGTTGTCGACGCACGCTCACCGCTGCGCTCGCTCCGGACCGGCCTCGCAGCTTCGGTCCCACCTTCTGGTTCGACTTTCTCGCCCAGGACCCCGAGCGATTCACCGACTTTGCCATCGGGTGAGCGCCGAGCATCCCTTCGGCACTTCTCAGTGGTCACAGTCGTCTCACTCTTTCAGCCCGGTCGCGCAGCATGGAAGGATACGGAAATCCGACCGTGGCCGGCTCGCTGGCCGACTACCCCTGGGAGGCGCTCGGCAAGAGAACGATCGTCGACGTGGCGGGCGGCCAGGGCTCTTTCTCCCTCCAGCTGCTCAAAACGTACCCGGATCTCAAGCTCATTCTCCAGGACCGTCCAGAGGTTATCGAGGTCGGAAAGAAGGTGCGCCGTCGTCACACTGTCGGTACCATCAGGGACCACATCGAATGCTGACAGTCGTTGGGATTTGCAACAGAACTTTGCCGCCCACTTCCCCGAGTCTCTGCAAGGCGAGCCACGGGTCAAGTTTGAGGTGAGGCAAAGGCTACGTACGAGTCGGCTTGGGAGAGAAGGGCTAACCTCGAACTGTCCACCCCGCCGCCAGCCATACGACATCTTTACCCCTCAGCCGAACCAAGGCGACGAGTTTATCTTCTTTCTCCGTTGGATCGCGTGAGTCGTCTCTGTTGCCGCGATCTTCGCCGCCTGATCTGACCTGACCTGTTCCGTCTCCTCCCAGCCACGACTGGCCTGACGCGCAACTGGTAAAAATCCTGACGAACATCCGCAATGCCATGGGCCCCACGTCCAAGCTCATCCTCGTGAGCGCCCCTCCACCCCCGGCCGCCCCGGACTAAGAAAGCGCAGGGGCCCGGCCGAACCATTGACGCGCAATACATCTCTTCTCTTGCGTAGTGCGAGCCAGTCGTAGATTACGGTGTGCCGACGCCGTCAGACGCGCCCTCGGCCGCGGCGAGCCTGGCAGCGCTCGACTCGAAGGACTATAAGCCCGTGCCCCTGCCGGCGCCCCTTCCCAACAACGGCGGAGAGTACGCGAGGACGAGTGAGTGTTGTCGGACCATGTTCCTGCCGAACCATGTTCCTGCCGATTTCCCCCGCTCGCTCGCTCACGAATCGATCTCGATCTCCCGCCCTTGCGTACCTCCAGCTTTGTTGCTCGACCATCTCAGTAAGTTTTCACGAGGCGAACGCCACGTCCGGCGGAGAGCCACGCTCATGCCGTCTTTTCTTCTCCCTCCGGACAGTGCTCAACTTTGTCAACGCCCACGAACGCACCGAGGCCCAGTTCGCCGAGGTGCTTTCCAAGGCCGGACTCAAGCTCGAGAGGACGTACCGCGTGCGGAGCGCCAAGACGTCCATCATCGAGGCCGTCCCTGCTTAGGCGACGGGGTCGTGGCAGGCAGAATACCTCTCTCTGTTTGGATCGCGCCTGGTCTGGGTAGATAGAAATCCTTTGTTGCGACCTCGTCACTTCGGATTCGCAGAGGCGACGAGGAGACGACGGGGAGTCGGCGAGAGGAGGCCGCTGTGTAATAGCTGGTCTATGAGACGATGATGCTGACACTAAGACGACGTCGAGACTGCAAAAAAATGAAGCCTTCGCCATGAGGAAACGCGCTGAAAACAGCGCCAAGCCAAGACTAAGCCGAAGCTTACTCTAATCGAGCCAGCGTACGATCGCCAGGGAGAAGGTCGGTCGGACGTCTGCTGGCAGCTCTTGCCTGATGATCGCGAGTATCTTGCCCCTTGAACAAGTGACCCACAGCCAGGACCATCACCATGATGCTTTCTTCCGCTCCGTAGCTAATCGCGAAGTCTCGGAGCTTTTGCGCAGGGTGAGAATCCCGTACTGTACCTTGACGTGGGCCCCCGTGCTCTGTGATACGCTCTCCAAGAGTCGAGTTGTTTGGGAATGCAGCTCAAAATGGGTGGTATATTCCATCTAAAGCTAAATATAGGCGAGAGACCGATAGCGAACAAGTACCGTGAGGGAAAGACGAAAAGCACTTTGGAAAGAGAGTTAAACAGTACGTGAAATTGTTGAAAGGGAAGCGCTTGAAGTCAGACGTGCCTGTAGGGACTCAGCCTCGCTTTTGCGTGGTGTATTTCCTTGCGGGCAGGCCAGCATCGGTTTCGTCTGCCGGATAAGGGTGAGGGGAACGTGGCACCTTCGGGTGTGTTATAGCCCCTCACTGGATACGGCGGATGGGACCGAGGAACGCAGCGTAAGCTTTGGATGCTGGCGTAATGGCTTTAAACGACCCGTCTTGAAACACGGACCAAGGAGTCTAACATGTTTGCGAGTCTTTGGGTGTCAAACCCGAGGGCGTAATGAAAGTGAATGTAGGTGGGATCCGCAAGGAGCACCATCGACCGATCTGGATTTTCTATGATGGATTTGAGTAAGAGCACATATGTTGGGACCCGAAAGATGGTGAACTATGCCTGAATAGGGCAAAGCCAGAGGAAACTGGTGGAGGCTCGTAGCGATTCTGACGTGCAAATCGATCGTCAAGTTTGGGTATATGTATGAAGAACGCCTCCGATCCGAGATGACACGACTGCCTTGCGTCGATGCATGTATATATAGGGGGCCCGACAGGGCCTCCACCTCTCCTTTCCCCAAGCTAGAGATACTTTTGTCACCACTCAGGTCCTTGAGTCTTGTCCTGCCTCTCTGCTTCCTTGCTCCCTTTCCTCCTCCTGTCTCGGTTCGGTGTCGACTCCTGGTGCAACCCCTTCTGTTCCTCCTGCCTTGCCACCCGGCGACCTGAGTAGGGAGCAATCCCTGACATTATCTCTAGCTTCTTAGTACCCCGAGTCGACTCTCCAGCGCCACGGACAACCAAGAAGACATCATCAACCAACTCAAGCGGGAAATCAGCGAGTTACGGGCCGCCCAGCAAGACATGCCCAGAGGCTTCAGTCCCAGCATACCCAAGCCACCCGCCAAGAGCCTCGGCGACCTCATGGGCCCTCACCCCGAGTTCGATGGCAAGGACCGTGACTCCTGCCGCACTTTCCTCTCCCAAGTCAACCTCTTTTTATTGCCGCCAACCCCGAGCTCTTCAACAACGCCAAAATGATGTACACCATTTCACGCCTCCGTGGTCGAGCCTGCCAATGGGTCGAGCCCCATCTTCTTAGAAGCGACAACCCCACCCTTTCCAGCTATCAAACCTTCACTGAGGAGCTGATCAAGAATCTTTTGACTGCTGTCTTCGCTCGTATCCCGTCCGCTCGATAAATCGTCGCTGGCGAACCGACGAGGAAATAAAGAAACTTCATCCCAGCCTTTGTCCTTGCGAATCCGATTTCAGATTCGATCACCCTCTGCTCCCCATTCCGCCTCGCAAGACCGTCTTTCCGCTCGTCAACCTCTCAAGCGTCGATCCACGTCCGCGGCAGCTTCGTCGCCATAACGAGTCCGAGCCGCTCCGCCTCTATCGTCTCCTCCTCGGCCTCGACGGTGACAGAGCATCATTCCAGCTGCGCTGCGACGCTCTCCCTCCGCGGTGGGACGACCATGCTCCTCAGCCTCGCCGGCGCGCGAACATGAAGAAGAGCTGCCTTCGTCCCCGTCGTACCCTTTGCTTGATCTCCACTGCAGGTTCTATCTAGGGTAATGCATGAATTGTGAAGGGCACTTGGACTCTAAGGGGGCGTACTCTGGACGTCTGGATCCTACGATGTGCTGTGTGTAACGGCCGCGGCAACGTCCAGACGTCGTCGGTCGGCTTGTCTAAGTGCACTCATACACGTACCGTCACAGCCAAGGTCCGCTGGCCTGCGTGCGCGCTCTTACTGGAAGGAGGATAATGAGAGAAAGAATATAGAAAACTGCGGCCCTGGAGAGCACCCCAGCACCCATGGCGGCGTCGGTTGCGAAGGCAACAACGACGGCAGTTCCGGCAGCAGCGGTGACAGCGGATCCGCCACCTCCACCTCGTCTGCGACGGCCACCGGTAACAGCGGAGCCACCATCATCACCTCGTCTCCGACCGCCACCGGCTCTTCCGCAGCTTCGTCCTCAAAGTCCAACGCGGGCGTCGCAGACGTCAGCGTGTCGTTCAGGACCATGCTCATGGCCGCCGGCGTCGCCTCTGGCATCGCCATCACCTTTGTCTGAACACCAGGTTGCGGGCCCCATCTGTGGACTAGAGCAGAAGCGAAATATATGTCGAAACGTTCACGATCCATGATGATATCTTGCCCACCTTTCTCCGGTTCTTCTTTTTGATCTTCTCGCTCCTCCTCCCCTCCCTGGCCCGAGTTTGAGAGAATCCGTATCCATCCCCCCTTTGTACATCCGGTCACGCGTGCCTGAAAAGTTAACTGCGGCCAATCAAATCGGTTCGACAGGCATGTGTGTACGACACGAACATCGTCATCGAACGTGCGCGCTCGAATGCGACAAACGGTGAGAAGGGAAGGGAAAAAAGCCCAAAGGCAAACAGACAGACAGACAGATAGACTTGCTACTCAGGTCGGATCACGAGCGAGGGACGGAGGACGGAATGGAGGTCCACCGGAAGTCGACGCAAAGCAAGGAGCAGGCAAGTAGGGGACAGGGACGAGGACAGGAACGAGGATGGGGCGGAGGCTGGGACAGAGGTGCTGATGCTGGACGGGGAACTCTGGAGGAAACCTGAGCGGTGACAAAGTATTCTTAGCTTGGGGAGGAAAGATGCGGACACCCTGTCGGGCTCTCTTTATATACACGTTTATGAACCGGTGCAGCACCATAGCTAGCTCGTCCACCACTTTTCCACTTTTGTTCTTTCTCCCGGCCACAGGAAGGGCCGGCCTTTGCGTTGACTGTTCACGTGTCGCTGACCACCGCCTTCATACTGAGATCATTACCTGCTTCTACGGCTGCGTTGGTGTCATCTGTTTCTTACTCTCTGTCTGTACATCCTTTCGACGGTCGTCTCAGCAGAGCTTGTGCAGAGTCGCTTGGGTGCCAGACATTGCCCTTTTGATCTCTTTTTTCCTGACTTGCCATGTCGTGCGCGCAGCTTCACCCTGCAGCCAAGCTGGCCTGGGGCATTGTGTCAGCCGCCTACCGGGTACGTCTTTGCAGAATGTGTTTCGAGCAGCTTTGTTTCAGCTGATAACGACATGTCGTGCGGACATAATGCCTCTCTTGCAACAGGTGCTCCAGCAGCAGGCCAGCTGGATGAACAACTCAAAGGCCTAGGTGACCAGATACAGCAGATGAGCCGTTGGATCAACGAAGCCCAGCGTTGGGCCACGATCGCTCTATTGAAAGATGCAGTGAGGGACATGATCGAGGCCATGGTAGGATGCGCCGTGCTCATCAAGCAGAGCGGACAGCGGGCCTATTGGAGTGAGTTCCGGGCTTCCTCTCGGCGAGTGCGGCTTTGGCTGACTCGCCTCGCGATCTGCCCATAGAGCGTGTCATTCGCTTTGCTTTTAGCACTGAAGACAGCACCAAGATCGCTGCGTACGAGGAACAATTTCGGCCTTCTTTTTACGCTTTCGTGGCCGCACTCCTTCCGATCGTTCGTTCCTCGTCACCGGGGGGGGTGGGGAAAAATCACTGCGCAGTTCCAAATCGCTGTCAACATGGAGAGCGCTGCTGCCGCCCGGGAGATTACTGCCGGAATATCCGAGCATCGACGCGAGAACCAAGAGAAGGGTTCGTGTATTCTGTCTGCGCATGGCACAGTCTCCTTGAGAACTTGCTTAGTTCCTACTCAATTATTGTAATCCTGGCTTTATGCTCCCCGAACAGAATGGGCAGAATGGCTGGAGCACCTCCCTCGTGCCGAGCTAGCCGAGTACAATCGGGGCCGGTCGTGTCTCTCGGGCACGCGAACCGAAATCGTGGAACAAGTCCGGAACTGGACTCGGGATCTCCAGGGCAGCCAAGTCTCTTGGATCACCGGACTCGCTGGCTCCGGCAAATCTACGATTGCCAATACCATTGCGGGAATCATCGATGATGACGAGGGCATTCTCGGTGCAAGCTTCTTTTTCAGTCGCGATTTTGCCGATCTGCGCGATGCGCGGCTCGTCTTCAGCACCATCGCCTTTCATCTTGGTCACGGCGACGCTGGTGAGCGTTCCCTCGCCGAGAGGATCATCTCGGCGCTGAAAAGGGATCCCGACGCGGGCAAGGGAGCGGTCGCCAACCTGTTCGAGAAGCTGCTTGCCGCCCCTCTTCGTGCCCTCCGATCCGCCAAGCCCATCGTCGTTGTTGTCGACGCCTTGGACGAGTGCGAGGAGGGTCGTGACGATCTCCTCGCCGTCCTCAGACACCGGGTGCCGGAGCTCCCAAAATTCTTTAAGCTGTTTATCACCAGCCGATCCGACAATAAGGTCGAGACGACCATCTCTAGCCTTCGCGACTCTGTCGCCCGCCACAATCTCAGCATGGACGACTCGAATACATTACACGACATTGCTCTGTACGTTAAAAGTGAGATGGATGAGACCGCTTTACAGCAGTCACAAGATGATGACTGGCCCGGGCAGGAACGCCGGGATGACCTGGTCCAGCGAGCACATGGACTTTTCATATGGGTCCGCACGGCTGGCGAGTTCCTTCGCGATCGCGATGGCCCCGGTCCAGAGGAGGGACTAGAACTTTTGCTCGAAGGCGGGTTCGCCGCCTCTTGCGCTGAGGCGGGTCTCGATCAGCTTTATCTCACCGTCCTTACCCAAGCCTATCATCCCCAGACACCTGATCTGAATCTCTGGGCCTTTCGGCGAGTTGTGGGGGCCATCATCACGCTTCAGTATCCCCTCAGTCCTGCGAGCCTCGACGAACTTCTCGATTTGAGCGCACCGGGTTGTACGAGGCCTCTCAAGTCCAAGGACGTCACTCATCGCCTTCGATTCGTCTTGGATGGCCATGACGACACTGACGGCACCGTCCGCATAATCCATCCTTCGTTTGCCGACTACCTCACTGACAAATCTCGGTGCCAGGACAAGAGGTTTTGGGTCGACAGGACAGGGGAAAACAGACATCTCGCTCTCCGTTCTCTCATGACTATGCAAGAACTCCTTTACCAGGATATCTGCAACATTGGAGATACCACCAAGACCAATTCTGAAGTTCCAGGTCTCCACTCCCTGATCAAAACTCATATACCCACCCACCTACGCTACGCTTGTGTCTCCTGGGCAGAACATCTGTCGCGAGTACCATCGGATGATGCCGAGCTTTACAAGCTTGTCAAGTCCTTCTTCTTCGACTGCCTTCTCTTCTGGGTGGAGGCTATGAGCCTGCTGGATGCATCGGCTCGTCTTTGCGCTCGTTGGAACTAGCCTCGCAATGGATCGAGGTGAGTTATCTTCATCGGCTTTTCGAAACTCTTACGATCATCTATGACATTGCCGCACATTCTCCAGGCATACAGCGCAGGAGACGAAAATCTCTGCCACCTTGTCTACGATGCTCGTCGTTTCGTGCGAATGTTCCAAGTCCCAATCACCCAAAGCGCCCTTCATACCTATAAATCAGCCCTCCTTTTTACATCAAAGGAAACAATCCTTTATAAAACTTTTATGCCACAATTCGGCAAGGCTCCAAAAGTGTTGAGGGGCACAGCATCCCACTGGACTGCGTGCTTGCATGTCGTGGAGGGTCACACGGGTTGGGTCTTCTCGGTCGCCTTCTCCCCAGGTGGGAAGCGAATCGTCTCTGGTTCGGAGGACAACACCCTCCGGATGTGGGACGCGTCGACGGGTGAGGCGATCGGTAGACCGCTCGAAGGTCACACGGGTTCGGTCTTCTCGGTCGCCTCCTGTTCAGCGTCCAGGAGACACCAGAACCCTGTAGCGGTAGATGGGAGCGTAGGGAAGCCCGCTCACCGGACGCACAGAGGATACCAGGACTTTGCAGCCAAGCGCGGCAAGTGCCGGACTTCGGATGGCGAGCTTCGCGGACCAGGAGTGTTTGGAAGCTATGCGCAACGTCATCGCGAATGTTAGGGAGAACAGCGACGGAGGAGCGCCGTGGAGGGCGAGATTCGCGACCTCGGGCCCATGCAATTGGTTTCCGCCGCCGGAGTGTTCTCAAAGTTAGGAGTGACGGACAGAGCTTCATCGCCCGACTACGACTGTTTCGTCAAGCGATCTCAAAGTTCCGGATTCTTGAGTCATTCCCTGCCGTCGTTCCCACTTTGCTCGGCGGGCTGAGCACCTGGTTCTCAGCCTCACGTCAGGGTCGCTAGAGGGAGAGCTGTGCCCCCGACGCGACGGCTGTCCTGGACTTCCGTTCTTTCTGGGAGCCCGTTAAAAAGAATACCGAGCACGGTGAAATTCAACCCACCTCGCACCATCCTCCTCGTATCGGAAATTGTGACCAGAAAGTTCACCGGCGCCCGAGCCTCATTCTTGTGGCGCCATGGAGAGTCGAGCCCCACGCCGTGATGACCCGAGTAGAGAACAAGGCAGTCAAGGGAATAGGGAATCGACAGCCGAACGGAATTCGGAGGGAAGGCTCTCTCATTGTGAGGAGAGTAACTGCATAGCCAGAGGGGCAAGCTGAACAAGTGAGCGAGAGATCAAAACAAAACTCGTCCGAGCGGGAAGACACATACAGATAAATCTTGTCACTATGTTGGGGAAGCCGGGTCATCAAATCAATTGCACGCAATGGGTCCGTGTCGAGGCGTTCCGTGGTCCGAACTTAGCGCAATACACTGTCATCTCTGTAGGCGAAGGCTGACGATACTCTGGCGGGGAATCTGGCCCCTCGTATATAAGTTCGTAGGCCTGTGACACAGAAAACAGAGAAAATGTTACCGCACTGCAAACCTAGAATAGCAGACAGTTGAAGAACGCACCTTTCAGAATGCGAGACACAGTGACACCAAAGTGTTTCAACTCGTCATACTCGATAGCACGAATCCTGCGAGACATGGAAAGCTTCTGCCAAGGAGCATGGCCTGGATGTTGGTGGCGCTGCCATATGTGCGCCTTTCCAAGGTCGTTGGATTGAATCTCGACCTCGTGGCAAACGAAGAAGCATGACGGGTCAGCTTCCTAACCGCTGTTAGATCACCAATCGAAGACGAAAAGCCAGGACGGAATGTCACACTCACAACGAGAACAATCGCTGTCAAGCGCAGGGCATGAGTGGTGCAATAGGCACACACCGTCTGCCTTGTCCTTTGCCTGCCTTCCTCCTTCCTTACGTCGGCCATGATAGGAATGAGCGCCCGATCAGTTCTTCCTACGTCCACCGAGCCGAGGAGGAGAACGGAAGCCGAGGTTCAGATGCAGGGAGGAAAATAAAGGCGTACGGGAGGGAGAGGTTCGTCCCAACCAGTTATGTCTTGACCATGAGCGATACGGACAATCTCACATCAACAGCTGATGATGACGCTGGTCGTGGCCGGTCAACGGATAATCGGGTACGGATGAGAGACGAGATGAGGAAGCCAGAGGTAACGACCAAATGGGAATGACTACTGTCGTCCTGACAATCGAATAGGAATGACAATCGGCGTGAGTACCGATCAGTCGTAGTATCATTGTCGCGTCTTTGTTTATCTGTTCTTCGTGTCCGATCATCTGTCCCTTGCAATCCGTCTCCACTGCGACCATGATACAGACACCTGTCAATACCCCTCGACGCCGCCGTGGACGCCCTCCAAGATGCGCGGCAAGATCATTGTCATGCCCGAGTCCGAGTCCACCGAGCTGACGGTCTCCGACCCAACATCTGCGGAGATGAACGCTTCTCAACAACAAGAGCCTTCTTTCCATCTACGGAAACAGCGAGCGCTTGGAGGCCGCGGCCCTAAAGACCTTGGCTACTCGCGCGCGGCTTGCGCGTCATGCCCCGGCCTTCCACCAATGTAAAGCTTTCTTTGCCGACCCTCCCCGGCGACAGCGCAACAAGGTTCTACATCATGTTTAACGGCGCTCCAACGATGATGGATTATGCGTGGTAATGTGGACACGTGCAAGCTCTCAGTGGTTTGAGGACGAGGTAAATGCTCGACTGTTCTCTAAAATTTACTTTCGAACTCTCTCCGAGTGTGCTTACTTGGTTTGCTCTTTCGAACGCTTGATTTTATTCTTGTCACAGATGAATGACTACTCCATCAACCGTTACGCACCACCGACCTCGCTGGGTTGCGCTTCGATCAGCATCCTGATGACACGGCCCAGGATATCCGTGCGCGGTCATTCGTCATGCGCAGGGGTACTAGCATGGATCATCCCACACACTGGGCAGCTGCACGCAACGAGCAGCCTGTGTTTCGCGCGGAGTACACTTGCCAGCAGAAATGCTGTATGGGCGACGTGATCCGGTACGCCCCGAACATGGCGAAGTGAGAGATTGTTGGTGACGTGCTCGTGCCCGCCAGCCTCGGTGTGCCAAGAAATGGGCGGGGAGAGGCCGGTGCGTCGTCCTCTCCGTCCCCTTCCTCTGAAGACCTTGGCGGCCATGTCTCTCGGCTCCCTTCGCTGCCTCTGAGCGTGGCTCTCCCATCGCACCTTCATTCCCTCCTCGCTTCGACGGTCGACTACTCTCGCGCTCGTCCAAGAAAGATGAAAGTCAGCGAGTAAATTGTCTAGGACGATTGACGGTCGCCGTGCCTCAGCGTCTATCGTCGATCGCTGGCCGGTCGGAACGGCTAAAGCATTCGGCCTCGAAAAAAAACTGAGCCATTCATGCGGAGGAAGCAGGCAGTTTACATTAGTAAAATGGAACGACAGGCTTGAGAGGGCGAGCCGCAGATAATTTAAAAGAACGAGAGGCGAGTAATTACGATGTCGGAGGGAGAAGGTTGAGGAACAGGTGTGTGGGATTGAGGGAAAAGAGGCGGTGGGAGTTATTGCGCCAACCTGGCCGGATTGTTTATTCACCGAAGGTGGTTGGTTGCCGAAATCCGGGCGTGGAAAATTTATTTCGCCGGCTGAAAATCTGCGTCTCCATGTCGCGGACGTGACGAACGCTGCGATAAATGGAGAGCTTGAGCTGAGCTCTGACTGACTGCCGCTATCACGTTCGTACCGCCTGTCCGTGAGGACTCGCGCAAACCACCACGAGCCGTATGATCGATGGAGATCGCAACATTTCTCTTGTGGCGTGTAGACACTCCCGTCTTTGCACCCCTAGGGCGCGACAAGGAGAACCTGGTAGAGCCATCCATCCTTTGCTGGGTTTGTCGACTGAATCTACCCGAACCCCAGGCGAGCCGGCCGCACTCCCCTGCGCGAATAAACCTAGTTCGTGTGCTCGATCGTGTGCTGAAAGGTCCGACCGACGTCGCAGCTTTCGCGGTCGTGGTTATCCGTGAACACGTGCGGAGTAATCCGCCCAGAGATGATTCGGCGCTCCGTAATTGGGCGATGTGGACTAATCCCCGATGCACGTGCGCCGCAGCAAGCAATCGCGTCCACAGGAGTGGCCGACGTCAATGGAAAGGGACGCGAGAACGACGACGTGTCGGAATCTGACCAGCGGCGGCGAGACAGACGGCGCCCGCAAGCACTAGATTACCTTTTTTTCCCCCTTGTCGCTCCCTGTCTTCGACCAAGGTGGGCCTATTTTCTCCCGTTGGCGCGGACTCACCCCTCCCCCGCCGCCAGACGGTGAAATTCACTCCATTTTGCTTTCCAGGTCGTCGCTGTCCACAGTCATGCAACTCTTCGAGCCGAGTTGCCATCTTGGCTGGCGCCTGCGCCCAACCCTTGGCGTTATATCTCCTGCAAGGATTGATGGTTGGCGCCTCCAGATGTTCGCCAGTGACTGCGACTTGCGATCGTTGACGTCGGATCGCCGTTCCGACCGGCCGTGTGGAGCGATCGCCAAAAAGTTAAATACCGCCCGTCTCGAGCGGCGAAAAGCTCTCTTCTCTGTGTTTCACCCCCAACAAGTCCTCCCCATCTGTTTCTTTCCTGCCGGTTCAGGTCCACTCTTCTTTTCCCTTATTGTTCTCCCTTACACCTGCAGGTTCAGGTTGTCTTTTCACTCCCCACATTCTCTCACAGCATCGCCAGTGATCCATCTCTCGGTAAAGCATGCTGTTTGCTCGTGTCATCCCCTCTCTCCTGGCCCTCGCCGCCAGCGTGGCTTCTGCAGCTCCCGTCCCTGCCCAAGTGAGTGGCTCTTACCGACCGGTAAACGTCCTCATGCGCCCTCCTGCTGACTTTGGTATTTCGGACGTCACAGGTCCAGCTCGATGGCGGTCTCGTAGCTCGCATGTTGAACGTCCGCTCTGATTTTGATCAAGCCAAGCTCAAAACGGAGCTCCACGGGAACCAGCTCCGTTTTGCTGGCAGAGTGGCCGCTGTCGGAGCCGGTGGCACGGCTCTCTACTACGCGGCGGACCAGGCGGTCAAATCCAACAACGCGTCCCGCCGCGATCTCGACTCGCTCGATTCGAGAGCATCCAAAGAACTCACCAAAGAATACGTGAACAAATGGTCAATAGCCGGGTCGGCCCTTACCGGAGTTGCCGGCGCAACGGCGGTTGGAGCCGGTATTGCCGGAATTTACTCCCTTGCTCATCACCCGCAGGGCAATAGCACCAAACGGGCCGACGACGAGTACATGCAGCTTCGCGACAATATGGCCCGGGACGAGGGGTACAACATGCGTAGGGATGCGAACGACTTCAAGACGGTAAGCGCCAGCTCTTGGACCATCTCGTGCTCTGAAGGGTCCCCCCAAGTCACTGACGTTGCTCCATCCCTTTGCGCCATGCCATGGGACAGGTACTCCGAAGGGCTCCCCCGATCACCCGGCCACACTCGGCGCCGCCTGAGCTCGGCCGGCCACACTCGGCGCCGCCTGAGATCACCCGGCCACACTCGGCGCCGCCTGAGCTCGGCCGGCCACACTCGGCGCCGCCTGAGATCACCCGGCCACACTCGGCGCCGCCTGAGCTCGGCCAGCCACACTCGGCGCCGCCCTCCAACCCGGCGACCCCGGTGTCCCACGCGGCCCCGGCGTCTGCCCCTCCTAACCCCGCATATGACGAAAAGCAAAAACAACTCCAGAATGACTTGGACAAGGAGCATTGGAGGTTTGGGGCTGCCGCGATAGGAGCCGTGGGTGCTGGCGTGGGTCTTGGCTATACGGCAGACAAAGCCGCGAACGCTTCCCGCCGCGCTGTCGACTTGACCGACATCGACATGGCCTACCGCAAACGGTCTGACAATCTTTGGATGCTTTTCGGCGTGAACTAGTGAGTGTCTGTGTGAACCCTTGACTGTAGATGTGGAGCCGAGCGCTGACGCCACCGTTTCCTTAAGATTGCCAACGGATTTCCATCCCCAAGCACATCAACCCTTAACCCCGGGCACAGGGAAGGAAAGTCCCGTCGATTGATGTAAAAGATAGATGGGACGAGTACCTGTCACGAACGCCGCCTCCGATCCGGGACTGTCATGAACGCCGTCTCCGATCCGAGATGACACGACTGCCATGTATATACAGGGGCCCGACAGGGCCTCCACCTCTCCTTCCCCCAAGCTAGGAATACTTTTTAGGGTTAGGGTTAGGGTTAGGGTTAGGGTTAGGGTTAGGGTTAGGGTTAGGGTTAGGGTTAGGGTTAGGGTTAGGGTTAGGGTTAGGGTTAGGGTTAGG